>JAJONR010005169.1:0-61751 GCA_029582245.1 Solanum etuberosum
TAAGAAAGTGTTCAATAAATATTTCCAACTTCAGTCGTAACAATAATAACATATTCGATGTAATTTTGTAAATGACGTTTAAAAAGAGTAATATATGTGCAATTTTATTCTCATCTTGTAAGAAAGTGTTCAATAAATATTTCCAACTTCAGTCGTAACAATAATAACATATTCGATGTAATTTTGTAAATGACGTTTAAAAAGAGTAATATATGTGCAATTTTATTCTCATCTTGTAAGAAAGTGTTCAATAAATATTTCCAACTTCAGTCGTAACAATAATAACATATTCGATGTAATTTTGTAAATGACGTTTAAAAAGAGTAATATATGTGCAATTTTATTCTCATCTTGTAAGAAAGTGTTCAATAAATATTTCCAACTTCAGTCGTAACAATAATAACATATTCGATGTAATTTTGTAAATGACGTTTAAAAAGAGTAATATATGTGCAATTTTATTCTCATCTTGTAAGAAAGTGTTCAATAAATATTTCCAACTTCAGTCGTAACAATAATAACATATTCGATGTAATTTTGTAAATGACGTTTAAAAAGAGTAATATATGTGCAATTTTATTCTCATCTTGTAAAATAGAGAAATTGTTTCAATTGTGGTACGTATGAAATTATTCTCCAAACAAGTAAACTTACAAAGAAAAAGTTTTAAAATAAAAAACAAATTAAAATGACGAGATCCCAAAAACGGATATTTATACCCTTTTAGCCCCACAATTTCAAAGGAAAAGAAAGTGTTCAGAAGTTGTTGTTTTTTTGTTTTATCACTCATGTTCGGTATATGTATTAGAGCCCGATTAATCTAAATTCGTATCGGATAGAGTCTCATTTGAAGGCTAACGTTTCCTATCAAGAATTTTTTCACATTCAGAACTCGAATTCAAAACAACGTGTAGGAATGGTGTGAAAGAAGAAAAAAAGAAAAAGTGTTGAATAAATATATTTTGGCCCCCCATAATTAAGAAGTTCAACACTTTGATACACCTCTTCGCCGACAAAGTCCAAAATGTCACTATTATATGGGTTGAAATATTGCCAAAACTATGTGTTTTCTTTTATGAAACAATTTATTTTTCCATTTATTTAAAATGTATGAATGATCATGAAGGGAAGTTATTAATTTCAATTACTGCAATAATAAAACTGTAAAAAAAAATATAAACAAATTCAAAACTATAACACCATTGGAAAAAAAATTAAAATAAAATAACACTATTGAAAATACTGAAATAACATTGAACATATAACATTTCTAACCCAAATAAAAATAACAAGAATATATATATTCAGTATAATCCCACAAGATGAGAAGAGAATAGTGTGCATACATATTTTATTTTTAACGTATAAAGTGAAGAGACTGTCTTCGATAAATCAAAAACGAAGACATTCAAAAAAAATTTGTTATAATCTTGAATATCTTCTATTGGTTTAAAATGCTAAATTTGAGATCCCAAAACCTCAAAGGCCTCGAATTTAATTTATTTAATTGTTTCCACACTTGTGTAACTTACTTAGTAATAGGTGAATCAGAGCAGATTAGTGGATTAACTATCGAAATTCTTATTTTATTGATGAAATTATTTCTTTTCAATTTCTCTTTTTTTTAACCTGATTTTTTTTTTAAAAAAAGAAAAGAATTAAGTAACTTCCTAAATATTAAACAATTTTTTAAAATATTTGATGAAAAACATTTCTAAGAATATTTATATATATAAATATTATGATGGGTAAGATGGTGTAGTTAGGGTTTGGGTGGGAGCGATGTGGGGTAACTAAGGAAGAAGAGAGATAATCAGCATGAAATGTTATTTATGAAACTTTTTTTTTCGTATAGAAAAAAATATTTTCTTGAATTTAAATAACTTGTTTTTCTAATTATAAAAATATATTATAAATGGAATTGATGAACTAATCATGAAAAATTGATTTCTTATCGACTATTTATTTTATAATGAATTAAATACTACATAACTTATATCTATATCATAAGACAAAACTTTTTCATAATTAGATTCTAGTTAAAGATATTTTGACCTGCAATTTTCTTATTAAATAAAAAAATAAATATTAAAGACTAATAATTCAAAAATTAAAAATTAATAACCACCACAAAATAATAACAATCCTTACAAAAACTTGAATATAAGTTGAGATATTCAAAGAAGAATAACTGTTATATTGCAAAATAAGGAACAAAGCAAAAAACACTTTTTGCTCAAATTATTTTATTGTAATTTTCTAGGATAGTAATAGAATGAAAAAGGAAATTGAGAACATATGCTTTTGTCTTAAATTGTTTTCAAAATATATAATATTTTAGAAAAATAAGAACTTTTTTTCTGATCATGTCCAACATTACTATTTTAATTACTAGAGTGTTAGGCTCTTAGCTCTAGTAGTACGATTTTTATTCTTTATTTTAAAGAAAAAAACGTCTTATTTCTTTAATAAGTCATACACAACACAAATACAAATTAATTAGTTAAATGTATGTCAAAACAAATAATTAAACAAACAAAAAACCACTCATTATTACCAAATTGAAATAAATGGAACTTAAACAACATCACACGTGCACAAACTCAATCACCAAAAATAAAACTACAGAAAAATGTAATTATTAGAGAGAGGAAAATGGAAAAATGAAATAAAAAGCCAAATAATAAAGGAAGAAATAATTATATGATTGAGATAGAAAGTAATTTGGGACCTACTTAATTGAGTACTAGTTTGATTAATTATTTTTTGCTGAATTTAAGAAAAAAATAGTTGTGAATATAAGAAAAGGGGTGGTAGGGTTTTAGAATGGGGATAAAGCCAAAAAGAAAAGTATATGAAATTAAAAATACTTTCATTATAAATGATCATTTAGCTAATGATGATATTATTAGTTGTGATTAATAATAAGTTTGTGCTTATATTAAGTGGGCCATCAATAATATCTATTCAATTTTACATACTTTAAGAATATATTAAGCCAATTTTTTTTAGCTTATCAATCATTTAATTAAGGTAATTGATGGGTGTCGTTAAAATACAGGCAAATGTGAATCAGATATTTGACGATAAAGACATAATTGTACTAAAGTATTTGACAACGATATATTTGCTTAATTTTGCATAGTTTAAATACTTATTTAACCTTTTTATGTTAATAATTTTTACTAGAATTTGAGAAAATATGTCAGCAAAAAATATTGAACAAAAGAAAAGCGGTGGGTAGGTTTTAAGATGGGGAAAAAGCCAAAAAGAAAAGTATATGATATATAAAAACCTTCATCATAAATGATCATTTAGCTAATGATGATATTATTAGTATTAGTAGTGTTTAATAAAAGGATTAATAATTACTAGTACTAATTTTGTGCTTATATTATAGTGGGCCATAATTTCTTTTTGGAGAGGAAGTACAAAAGATAAAGATGAGAATGAAAATCAATGCCACACGAGAAGAAGTGACATGAGAGAGTTTAGTGGGCCCACCAAATAATTTCAATAGTCTCTCCGTCCCAATTTACATGACACAATTCAGATTTCGAGAATTAAATAGTTCAGACCTTTAATTCGAGTATAGAATCTTTAAGTTTTTAAAAATGAAACTTACATATTTGAAAAGTATCGAACATAACAAGTCTTGTTTAAGTCTCAAAATTCAAAAGACGTCACATAAATTATCACGGTAAACGATGGAGGGGGAGGGGTGTTGGGCCCATATGTATTGGGCCTACATGAACATGTACTGAAACTCATTGTCCTTTTTTTCAGGGCCGGGAGAGGCCTGTTTATGATTTTAATAGCATCCCACCAACAAAGCCCAGCCTGTATGCAGCTCACTATACATTTATTACAAGTAACATCAAACTTCATATTCTCACTTTTACTTAATCCATTTTTCTTCCAAATATATTATATGACGGTGTTTGACTAAACATGATGTTTGAAAAAGAAAAAAGATTTTTGAGAAATTTATGATGTTTTGATTTCTCATCATTGTCATTTTCCTTGTATCGAGATTTGCTGCACTTAAATTGACGGTTTTTCTAAAACAATCACTCTATCTCTATGAAGTAGTGATAAAGTCAAAATCTCACTTGTGGGATTTCAATGAATATGTTATTATTGTTTTATGGTGTAAAACAAGTCATATAGAGAAAGATAACATTCTTTTTTAGTCTGTTATATAAATTGAGACAGAAAGAGTAAAATTTTATAGTTGCAATTATCATACAAATTCAGGCTGAACTATACATGTATTAATGATATTTTTTTCAATTTCTTTTACTCCTGTCCGTGAGGTCTTCTTTTGTATTCTTGGTGACTTGAAGCCACAATTTTAGGATTGGAGCTGATGAATATTGTTTGTCACTTGAGTAAATTCTTTGTCAGTGAGATAGTGATAAGATTTCATGATAATCCTATATTTTGTAATTGTTTACGCTGGGTGGATAAGCAGGAAAGGATCCCTATAGTTGGACTAACTGGTTGCAAGCTCCACACTACAAGGCCGAGAGGAAGAAATAGGCATGGGGACTCACGTGTGAGACCATTCAATGAGGTCAACTCGATAAGTGAAATAAAAAATGAGATAATTTTATTAGAATTAGAAAAACATATCGACTATTTAAAATTCGTAGCTAAACAAAAATACTAAAATCATTTTGTTACAAATATATCATTTGGTTGCTAATTTTTGTTACGCCATCTTTTGCTTAAGTGTTTAGTCATAGAATTCTTCAGATTTCATTAAAGGCTGGATCAAAAATTTAAAATTACGAGTTATCAATAATTTCAAATTAAAAAATAAAATATTTTATATGTGTTCATGGGAATCAAATCTCATGTACATAGTCAACTAAGCTTAAGCAAGTTCTTTTATTATTTCAACTAAGTGACTGCTTCGTTACTGGATTTCCATAAGATATTTCTCAATTAGCATATATATATATATATTCTTGTCACATAATTCAGGATAGATAGACTATAGTAAATTCGATATTCTTGTCTCTTCTTTTTTGAAATTTATTTTGTCTCTTTCTAAATTCAACACTAGGTCTCCTGTTTATTGCCTAATATTTTGACAAAACAACCAAAATTTAAGAAGTCTTAATTACTGTATTATTTATGTGGTAACAGTAATTTTATTTCAATTTGTTTGGTAATGTATGGAACTTAACGTGTTACCTAATATGTGAATTTCTATATTAAAAAATAAAATAAATATGTTGCTACTAATTTTTTTGAAATAAGAGTAAAAGACAAACAATATAACTTCATATTGAAAAGTTGTTGAACATAACAACTAATTTGTTGTTGAAGTCTAAAGAGATAAGTTAAGTGCCTAAAATATTTGACTTTCAAATGTTATATAGATTCACACAACTTTTTAAGATGATCACTCCGTTTAATTTATTTCTCTTATTATTTTTTTAATTCATTTAAAAAATATCTCTTTTATTTTTTGACAATTCTTTATTTTTAACTTTTCAAATGACATGTTTAACACTATAAGATTAATGGATAATTTGATACATTCTACATATTTTTAGTTTAAGATCACAAGATTCAAAAGTTTTTTTGACTTTCTTAAATTCTGTATCAAATCAAAGTCAATCAAACAAATTGAAACGGAAGGAGACTGTGTATTAACTATCAAGTCAAAACTAAACAACTAAATTGAAACTGAAGATGTATTCTATAAGTTTTGTGCATTGATCGATGATGTAAAAAATGAGATAATTTATGAGGTAAGTAATATGAAAAATACTTTAAAGTGGAAATTACTTCTATCTCTAGCTAATTAGTTGTTCTTTCATATTTGGTTTTATTAAAAAAAAAAAACTCTTTTCTCTTTGACAAAAATTCAAACAAATTACGATATTAACAATATCAAGGTTGTTAATACATGCATTAAAATGATTAAAGACATAATTATTTCTGTAAGTATATAAATCTAAAGAATGTAGAAGGTATTTTTATAAGCAAATATTTCTTTAAAATATTATATAATACACGTTATTTTTAATATATCAAACCAAAAAAGTATTAGATAAAATATAATGTCAGTATAACTAATTATTTTATTACTAATTCCAATATTACCAATTAAACACTATTTTTATACCTCCTATCAAACGATCCCTAAATGGTTAAATAAAAATAAGTTATCCTTTCATTCACTCACAAATAATTGTTCATGATGTGAAAACACATAGGTGAATGACTTGTCTATGATACAAAGTATTATATATATATATATAGGTCAAAATTAACTTATCATAAAGCATGTATTAGGTTTTAACTTTTAACCAATATACAGCCAAAAATAGTCCCTTTTTTTTGTGCAAAAAATGGACAGTTTGATTACTTCACTTTTTCCATGAATTTCAGTAAGCACTAGAAATTAGTTGTTATATAATGCATGTAAACAAAATCTAAAAAGTGGGCTCCCTTTGCAGCTGTAGCCCCTTGTGTCTTTGCCTCCACACCTAACTTATCTTGTCATTTCTATAACTGAATTATTGCCATCTTATTTTCAAGTAAAATGATTAATGGGAAAAATGTCTGAAATATATTTGAACTTTGACTGAAATTGTTATAACAATCTCAAACTTTGGGCAGGATCTATTACCCTTGTACTATTTAATAGTGTATTTTAAAGATAAATAAGTGTCTAGCTGAACAAGTTATTATTTATAATGATGCAATATTTATGATGTCCACGTGGATACCTATTAAAATACACTATTAAATAGTGCAGGGGTAATAGGTCATATCCAAAATTTGGGGTTGTTACAGCAATTTCGATCAAAGTTCATATATATTTCGAACCATTTTCCCATGATTAAACTTGTGCATAAGTTATGCCAACGGTGATGGATTCAAAATTTTCATTACAAAAATTTGAAAAAAATAAAAATGTAGATATAGAGTTGCAATATAAAATACTCTGACACTACTCGTCCCTACTATGCAATATGTTGTATTTCCTTTTAAATGTAGGGTTAATAGTGGTTTTGGTCGATTCGTTATATATAAATATCTAAATTTAGTTTTTGTGGTATATGATTAAGTATATTAATATTTAATTATTTGAAATGTGTTTTTTAGTCTTTTTACAAATTTTTAGAATTATTATATGTTCTACTATTTAATTACTTATATTATTGTAACGACCTGATTCCGTCGTTAGGTATAAAATCAATGGGGAAAGAATTGGGGCCAGAAAACTTTTGAGTAGTGACTTGAAAATTCCTAGCCTAATCCATATTTGGATGAAATGTGAGTCATGTGAGGTCTAGGGAAATCTAGTAATGAATGATAGATCTAATTATGAATTTGATCACATGAGTAGATAGCTAAGACGTTAAGGAACCCGTACGACTTTACGGAATTGAATTCGGACGAGTAGAACTCTCGAAATTGATCTTAGTGTGAACGGGTAGTTTTTGAACGTCATGGGTTAAGGGTGTGTTGTGAAATGGAGATTCAGAACTCAAATTCCTACTCTCTGTCTCCGTGTAAGCCGCTGTGGTGGGATTATTCCCGCCAGGGCGGGGCCGCTGTAGCGGGATAGGATCCGCTGTAGCGGGCCAGTCGCGACTTAAGTCGGAGAAAAATCTCAATTTCGTTAATTTTCTGCAAATTTTGTTCTTAAGAGTTAGGAGACGACCCCAGGCGATTTCTTGACAGTTTTCCACGACTTTTGGTGCTAAAGGTAAGGATGTTACTCCCCTCATCCATTTTTTGATCCGTGTAACGTAAATTTATAAGTAATTATAGTGGGGAAAGGTTTTGACCTGAAGTTAATGGAGGAAAAACCCTAAATTGGGTATTGGGATCTTGGGTTTTTGCCTAGGGTTGATAATGTTGATTGTAATCCGGGTAATTAGGCCTCGTTTATTGATCATTGTATTAAATTATTGTTTTAGACCACGAACAAGCGAAAAGAATTCGAAAAGGGAAGATTCAAGTGCCTTAGGGGAATTCAAACTTGGTTTCGAGGCAGGTGATGGTTTGATTTCATGTTTGTGTGATGTATGCTGGTATTTGCTTCATTGTAATGCATGTTTGTATGTGAATAAAACACTATTGATCAAACCTAATGAATTGTGTATGAATGAACAAATGTATGCCATGATTCAACACTTGATTATATGATTATGAGTATGTACCTTATGAGTGAGAATGTGATTGTGGTTGTGTTGATTGGATCGGGTGTCACGTTCCGACACATACATTGGATCAGGTGTCACGTTCCGACACATACATTGAATCGGGTGTCGCGTTCCGACACATACATTGGATCAGGTGTCGCGTTCTGACAGATATATTGGATCGGGTGTCGCGATCCGACACACTAATTGGGATCAGGTGTCACGTTCTGGCACACTAACAGTTTGGGTATGGGTTCCATGAGAGGACCATTGAATTGTCATGCTTACTTTTTAATGAGAATGTGGAATTGTGCATTGCTCCAGAAATGATAATCGGTATGTGTATATATATATATATATATATATATATATGTACATGTCATGCTTACTATGTTGTAACTGCTTATATATGTTTCGCTTACTGGAATAGCCGCGTGATCCTACCAGTACACTGTAGTTGTGTACTGATACTGCACTTGCTCGTTCTTTGTTGAGTATAGGGAATCTTCAGGTGGCTATTGACAGACCTCATTTAGGAGACAACTGATCGAGACCGAATTCAAGAGTGAGCCAGTTCTTCCAGGCTGCCATGAGTTTTCATTTTGCTTAGTCCATTCTCTTCGGACTTAGACTAGTACATTAGATATTCTCTTGTTTAGTTCGGGGTTGTACCCCCTTGCTCTTAGACTTGTTGAACTTTAGAGTTTTGGTACATTGACTTTCAGGTTCTAGGCATTGTTTTCCGCAATTGTTTTGTTAGACTTCCGGAGTTTATGGAAACTCCAGTTTATTTCTGCATTTGAACCTGCTTCCGTATCTTTAAATGTCTCTGTTGTAGTTTAGTTGGTTAGTATTAATGGTTCTCCCACCGAAGGGTAGTGTGGGTGTCAATCACGACGGTCTGGATCGTGACAATTATATATTAAACTTGTAATATTATTTCAATATTTAAGGATAATATACTTTCAAAAGTAGTTCAACTATAATATTTTTCTACATAAAGAGACTAATAACATATATTCAACTGATTAACTAAAAATTGAATATATTGAATCATATGTTATAAGAACTAAAATAAAAATTTATCTATAATCGAAAGACAAAATGTAATATTATATTCTTCAATCTAAGAAGCAGATTAAGCTTTTGATTGTTTTATCTAAACTAAAAATAAAATAATTTATTTGAAGGAAAATGAAAAAAAATATTATTTTTTTAAAATAAAGAAGAAAAAGATAAAGGTTGGTTCAGTCTATATACATCATTCAGTGTCGTGAAAATTTTGTCAGTGACTTCTTACATCAGTCCTCCTCAATTACAAAGAGAGGATACATATGGTATACTTTTCCGTTCATATTTACCTGTCCATTATATTAAAAAATTAAAAAGAAAAACTAATCATTTTATATATATATATTTTTTATCTTTATCATTAGATACTAGTTATTTTAATTCATTTCTCAATGAGTTAGATGACTTATATTTCCTCTGTTTCAATATTTGACTTGTCAAAAAATTTAAGAAAGAAAAAACGACTTCCGAAATTTGTGGTCTAAAATAAGGCATAAATATTTATTTGATTATAAATCATTTTATTAAAAGTAAATGAATAATTTAAAATCAAATTGTTATTAAATATAAAAATATGTCATTCTCTTTTAAACTTGCTAAAAACATGAGTCATATAAATGAAGAAAAATATGAACAAATAAATATGAAGAGATGGAATCGTATTATTGAAGATTGAGCAAGAAATAGCCAAAATCTTAAACCTAGAACATTGCAGGCCCAACGCAATCCTATGGCCCAAATTTATCTCATCTAGGGAGAAAATGGCAAATTGATATTTTTTGGACCGCTAATTAAATTTTAAGTGGCGTTCGATTAATTTTATAAGCTGATCAAACTTTGTAGCTTCGTTGGTAATACTCGAAATATTTATAAGTTAAAATCAATCAAAAATCACAAGTTAAAACTTTTTAAGTTGTATATTAGTATTAAGTATTTCTTGAACTTCTTGTGTTCTCCTTTTTTTTGGTATAGTATTATAAACAATTTATTTAAAAGGATTTTTTTTATAGTTTTATGAATTTTAAGCAAAAAATTGTACATTTTAAAAGTAGATGGAGTAATGAAGCGTATCTTTTGAAGTTGAATATTCATGTCTGAACTACATGCAAAAATTGCATTAAATTTCAGTCATGTAAAATAAGCTCAAATTTGATACATACATCATAAAGAAAAAAACAAAATCTGTACGGAAGAATCACTCACTCCAGTTCAATTTGTTTTTACTTGATACGAATGCTAAGAAAGTAAAGATGACTTTTAAATCTTATGATCTTAAATTGAAAATATATAAAATGTATCAAAATTGTCTTTTAATCTTATGATATAAAAACATGTCACGTGAAAAATTGAGATTAAAAAAAATTCCCAAAGAGGGAGGGAGTGTGTGTTATCTGCTAGAAATGAAAGAGAAGCCATTAAATGACAGCATTAATCATAGTTTGAATGAAAACATGAGTATAAATTGAATGAGAATTTGATTCTCATACATATTTAATTAATTTATTTTTGGCTATTTTCATCACTTGTCAAATTCATGCATCCATGTTTATTTAAAGGACCACTAAATAATTACAATAATAAAAATACAAGAATATTTATCATATTTAATGTTTACCAAACATGAATGTCAGCATTCATTGGGTGAAGCTTTTTACATCAACTGAATGTACTCCTATTAATTATATGCTTGTAGATAATTTTCTATAAAAATAAGTGAATTCTTTACTTATTTTTTTCGATAAATAACCAAAAAATATTATTCTAAAATTATTTATATATAATTTAGATAAATATTATGAGCGGTAGAAGTGGGGATAGAGTTGAAGATGAGGCGGTGAGGAAGACACAATCAAAGTGGAATGTATTAAGGTTTTCCTTTTATTTTCTTACCATATTTGAATTCTGTTTTTTCCTCGAAAAAAATAAAAATATTACCATAATTACTTTTTAGAAAAATATTTATCTCTTCTATATTTGATTATTACTTTTTTGGTGGAAAAAATTAAACCTGTCCCTTTCTCTCGCAACGTAACACAATATCATTCACAATATGAAAACTGACTAAAATATGTAATAATATTACATTTCTTGCAGTATAATTTTTTGTTGTTTGTGTTTGTAATTATTAGCTTTCGCATGACGCTCGATTTTTGCATCCCACCAGAATGCCACTTGTGATCTTTTACCCTACTTAAAACCTTTATTAAAATGACTATATATAAAAATGAACAAGAGGGAAGATCAAAGCTACATTGCTTCATAAAATAATTTATCAAATGACACTCTCTTTGCAGTCTTAACATATGAATTTCAACATAAAATTAGGGAAAACAAAAGAAAATCTCACTGTTAAAGAACATGAAAGATTTAGACTGTGAAATATAAAATCATATGGTTGAACTAAAATACTTTTGTGACTATATGGCAGTATGAAATTGTCAATTACTCTGCTTCGATTTCTCGGAGAGATGACTCTCTATACTTTCTCGTCGAGCTCTGTTGGTAGTAACATGTGTTTTTCAGGTTTGACGACAGTGGGGGGTGGTATCCGCTCTTTCCCACCAGGTTGTGAGGAAGCGTTACCGTACCAAATCATGCCAACGATGGCCACTCCCATTCCGAAGACAACGTGTAGATTGAGTCCCTCTTTACCAAAGAAGAGGAAACCCAAAATCAGGACAAGAATGGTCTTCATATGACCAAGCACTTGAAATGTCACTGCTGTAAATCTTCCAATGCAAATGAATTGGCTGACATTCGTCCCTATTGCTATCGTACATGATAGGACGATGAAAAACTGCAACGAGAAAAAAAAAACATCTGAATTTATTATAATTGCAAACTACTAAGATCAAAGGCGACGTACAATTGAGTCTAGTATGCACTAGTCTCAACCTTTAAATTCTTTAAGATGCACCTAGCTGTCTAACTTCTTAAGCCAAGATAAGCAACATTTTAAGAAATGCGTAAACGACCAGTAGAAAGTTGATAATTGAACTTTAATGGATAATCCTCAGTCCTCACTATGGTAGCACAAAAATTACTAAACAGAAATATCACATCTTATATGGTGAAACGTTATCCTTTCAAAGTGCATGAGAAACTCAAGCGAATTGTATTACGTGACCATGATATACCGGGTACTTCCTTTATGTCAAATAAAGAGGACTTTGATGTACTTACTAGTGATATTGAGGTATAGTTATATGCGTCGACCCTCTTATCAGTCAACCAGTAGTCACAAAAGGGCCCCAGTAACAGCAGGGATGTAGCCTGTATTGGTGCAGTATGTGCCAACAGGTTGAATGATCCCAGTGAATATTTACGCTGAAGATAATGTACATACTGCATCGGAAGGAAGAAACATCAGCCACAATAATAAGTCAGTGGAACATATAGAGCGCATAGAAAATTAAAACGTTAACTTGACAGTAAATGCAATTGACTAAGACCAGATATACAAAAGCAGGTTGCAGATACATCAGAAAATCTGGTTCTATATGTTGACATATGCGAAGTCATACCACAGATTCGTATCAAGAACTTACATATTGCTGCAGGGCAGTGCTCCAAACCGCAATGAGGGCAGCAATAAAACCCTTTGTATTTACACTTACATCAGTAACAGTACAGATTGCAACACCTAGTAGGACCAACAAAATGCTTAATTTGGTGTCTCTCGAGTATCGCACGTTATCCAGCACAATTTCCAAAAAGCACGACACTGGTATCATACTTAGCTTTGCAATCTGATGAGAGTTCAAGAGGAAAAGAGATGTGAGATCAAAATTCAAGACAAGTAGAGCATAAATGTCTGATGATTCTTCACACTTACCTGATAAAATCCGACAGAGTTCCACATTAAACTCACGTTCATTCCAACAATAGAGAAGTTTGCAAACAAAACAAATTTCAACCGTTCAGACCACGGAAGTTGGGAATTCTGGATATGCCCAAGCCATTTAAGAAAAAACACCATTAATGTCGTCGTAGCAAAATGCATCCCAGTTAAGGTTGTCGCTGCAAATTGGACGGAATAATAAGACAAAGTCAGGATAACATAAGAAATATCAAGCTATTTCATTCTAAAAGCTTACAAATGATCAGCAAGAAACTATGTTTTTTTAAGAAGAAGAAACTATGCTCTTAATCTCAAAGACTAGTCTTAATCCATTAACACCAAATTTTCAAAACTAGATATTGAAGTACAGGGAGGCAATGGCAGCTTCTCTCGAGGATTAGAATGAGAAAATTCATTTAAAATAGTTCGCCTAAACGGCTTATACATTTGCATGGTCTCAAAAAAGTTAATGCGTTCACAGTTTCCAGAAAAGCAGCCTACTTTATGCATAGATTTGCCTTGGAAGCAAGATTAATAAGAAATCTTTGAAATCATCTATTTCTATAAGTAAGATTTCATTCGAAGTGCTCAGACTTCAAATCCATGATCAGCAGAACCAAAAATTTGACCCTCGTTGAAACATACACAAACAAAACATGCACCGACAACCATTTAACACAAGTAGATGCAATAGATAGTAAATTCAGCAAGATAAATTCCCAAAAAAAAATGGAAAATATAAACCTTCAGGACAAGTGCCATAACTTACCAAAGCTGAAACCATATGTAGCCATTAAGGCTTTATTAACAATAATAATTCCAACTGAAGTGACAATATTGAATGCCCATGCTGCCACATCAACAGCCATTTTCTTCTCATCCTTGACAGCCATGGACATTTTCTTTGGCCGCATCTAAAGCATAGAAAAATTGTGATGTTTGCCCTTCAGAATAATCACCAAGAATCAAGCTTCCTCTGCATAAAAACACATCAAACAAATGAACAAGAAGTTCTAACAGAATGTAACAAAACCACGAGTTATGATCCTTGTACAAAACTTATGATCCTTTCTAGTGATTATATTGGCTAACCAAGAAGATTTTAATGTTTGATATTAATAAAGGATGCCAATTAAAGGAGGGATAGCGAAGGGAAACAAATAGAACAAACAAGGAGAACTAATCAAACCCATTTTCATAGCTACGTATACATCACTAGACGAAAAGACAAACAAGCACAAATGAGAAAGCGGGGAATATATGCTAGATCAATTTTCAAAGCTACGCTGCAATGTGCTAGAGTTCAATTAGTGCCAAAAGTAGTAAACCTTCAGGAAATGATGACACTTGTTTATCCCTTCCGCAATTTATTTAAAAGGGACAAGTGTAGTTTAAAAATTATTCATAAAGGAAAGTATATATTTGTCTCTTGATGAAATCCCAACCACCATAAAATTTAATAGTCCAGCCATGATATACAAAATCGGTTACGTCCTTCCAACGAACTATAGTCAAACCCACGATTTTGACAAGCAAAAATCAAGATGAGATAACTAAGACAAAACAAAATCACGATCTATAAGCTATTACATTTACCACAGATGTAGATCCAATGAAATATTTATGCATGAAAAATGATTCTGGGGAGGAGTTCATTATGAGAGGAAATACTATCAATTGTTGGAGATATGTATAGATGACGCTTAATTGAATCCACAAGAAAATCCAGGTTCAAATTTGAAATATACTCCATGTTAGGTGAAGGGTGAAACTCATCATTAGCTGATCATCTCTCACACACACACGCGCGAAATGATGGTATGAACTAGTACACTACATATCAGAAAGTTTGTCATTATGGCACATTAGTGGAGCTATAAGAAAAAGAACTTAAAATCAGAAATCAACTGCCGCTATGAAATCTCCAGTAAAATACACAAGGATTCACACACTTCATTCCATTTCTTCAACATATACATTCCAATCTAACACTTAACATAGCAAAATCAATCAAACATAAGAGATCTTCACAAAAACAAACACTTTAATACTCCTAAAGATCACATAACACAAATTCCTGAAGAATCAAATGCTAAAAGATAGTAACTCAAGAATCCAAATTCCTGAAGAATCAAATGCTAAAAGATAGTAACTCAAGAATCCAAATTCCAAGTAAATCAAAAACTAACTATTGAAAAAAAAAACCACCAAAAATAAAGAACCACACAATTCCAAAATCCATGAAATCACAAAAGAAAAAAACCCAAAAATTCAAATTTCAAGAAAATCAAAAACCAACTAATAAGAACCCCACCCCCACAAACCCAACATCCCACTACTCATAAACTTCCCTAACCATTAATGGAGAAAAAACCCACAAATCCAAACTTCAAGAAAATCAAAAGCCAACTAATGAGAACACCTCCACCCCCCCCTCAAACTCAACATCCAACTAATCATAAACTAACCATTAAATAGGAAAACCCCCAAAACTCCAAACTTCAAGAAAATCAAAACCCAACTTATGAAAAACTCCACCCCACCCCCCACACATACACAAAATCCAACATACAAGAAATCACAAACCAACAAATAAAACACAAAAAGGAAAGAAACCCACAATTCAAATTCAACAAACAGAACAACAAAGTATACATACTTCCTTCCAAATGAATCCCAAAAAAGAAGCGCCAAAAAGAGAAACAAGAACAGAAGCTGCTCCCTTGCAAAGTTTTTAGACAAAATGCAAAAAGAGATTATTATATGTAAATGGTTGAATCATGAATGTGTATATAAATACATTATAAAAAATAAAATAAAAAGAGAAAATTTGGTAAGCAATGGAAAAAGTTTGGATCTTTTGCACTACTATGTAAAACATAGACCAAGCAAAGACTTGCATTTTTACTTTCTGTCTGCCCCTCCTTTTAATCCGTTCGGAAAAATATTTTATTCGTAAACTTAAATAGTTCTTAGTATATTTATAAAATTGCAAATCAAATTGACTTTTATTAGAAAATTTATTCCTATATACTATTTATAGACAAAAAATTCTATAAAACTGAAATTAATATTTATTAATAAAATGATTTCTTTTCCTAAATTTATTTTTGAGTTAGAATGTGAATTTAAGCATTTTAGAGATCTGAGAATTTAAAATATTATTAGTTTTATTTATCCCGTAAATTAATTAAGATAATAGTACAGATTCCTCTTGGTGTTTTGAGCTTTTTTTCTGATCTGAAAATAATATAAATTAATCCATTTTTCCTCTTTAAAAATTAATTAAACTGACACATTACAGATCCATCTTGATATTTTTATCTTATTCTAGTTCAATTATACTATTATTTTAGTATGTGAAAACAATAATTTTATTGGTTTGGAATTAATTGAGGTTAAAGTTGTCAATTCAGTATGTAATACAAAATTCTACTCTTTTTTTTTTTTTCCAATCAATAGTAGTTATTGTTACCATAATTTTTTTTGTTTTATCACCTGATCCGCGTTTAGTATACATTCATTTGATTAATTTAAATTTGTATAAAGTGATCCACTTGCAAATATAAAATCTGAAATTATTTTTTCTATTCTCAAGTTTTACCTTGAGGAAATGTTAACTAAGTTTATCTTAATTGAGAAATAATTAATCATTAAGCATACAAGTGATTTTTTTAATTTATCCTTTCTTTTTCCTAACTAAGTTTTATGATGTTGTGATTAAAATTGACTTAGTCTCCCAATGAATTATTCAAGTAGTGCTGTTATTCTTTGAAGATTCTACTTTTATTCAAAGTGGTCAATCAATTAATTCTTTAATTTTCAACTCCAAGTGTCTTGTAATAATATGAACAAATGTCATCATTTCAATCAAATATTTATTAAAACCTGTCTTTCTTCGAAGGTTTCATTAAAAGAATATTCAAATCCACATTATCATTTTATTCTGATGGGATTTTCTTTTTTACGTCTTCATATTCTTTCGTGTTGTTATATAGGCAAGAAAATGAAATAGAGGGTGAGGTTTTTCTAGCGTTTGAAATATTAATGTTTTTTAATCACTTGAATAATTCATTATACTTATCGACATGTTTTGTGAAATAAAAAATTAAGAATTTAGACATATATTTTCTTAAATTTCTTTATCAAGATTTTTGAATCTACTACTATACTTACGTTACATCTATTCAATGATATATATTTTATAATATAGTTAAAGTTGATCGCATTTAAATTCTGAATTCACCGCGTTTGAGGGGTTTGAGAAAAGGGCAAATGACAACCATTGAAGTCATTTTCATAGTTAGAAATAGGAACATGAAAGACAATGAGATGATGCCCATTTTTTTGTCATGGTTGGCAACATCTTAATTGTTTGAATTATGATAACTACAAAAAAAAAAAAATGCTGTCATTTTATAAGGTTGCACTATTAAATTGATACAATTTCATGTCCTTTTCTCAATGCAATTGATGTTCTTTTTTGGATCATATGTATCTTCTTTTATTTATTTTATGTTTTCATAGGAATTTCATGTCCGGCCCTTGACATAGTGACTAAATATTTTAACTTTAAAAATATATTTAGACACTTCAATTTATTTTTATGGTATTTCGTGAACAACTGATAATAATATGGTATGTAAATTTTTGAAGGTTTCTAGACGATTATTTTGTATAAGTTGAAGTGTTCAACTGATACAACAGAGACGAATCGAGGTGTCTAGATATACATTCTCAAAGTTTGAGTATTTAGTTGTCATAATTCATGAGGCCAAATTAAGATGTCTATATGTATATTATGCCTAATAAAAACATAAGTTGTCGTCAATAAGGTAGGAATCATTGGAAATACCACCGCCAAATATAAAGACAATTTTCATTAATGATTATTCAGTTACAAAAATGATACTACCATATATATATGAACTTTTGCTTTCGCGTCTTTCTGAAATTGCAATCATGATAAAATCTTAATTTATAGTGTCATTAAAGACTTTCAGGCACACAAGTATTTTATAAAAAAATAAAAAATAAAAAATTGTTATTTGACAGTATAATGATTTGTACATAATATCGTAAAATTATCCCTCCCCCCCAAACCAACCAACAAAAGAATAAAGGAGCATACATATTTTTCTTTGGTTTCCATTCGGTGTTCGGTACATGCATTAAGTTCGCCTAATTAATCCAGATTCGATACGATCCTGTTCTATATCGCTTCCTACCAAATATTTTTTCATACTCAAGATTCGAATTCAAAACCTCTGATTAAGGAAGAAGCAACTCCAACTACTGTATCACTGCATAGAAGCATACATACTTGTTTCTCCAATCCCTTTTTTCTTTTCCTATTTTGATATTTGTTTCTCCAAACTTTGAGGAAAAAAGCAAAATAATATAGACTATTCACTATAGTATGGCTTTCAAAATATAAATAATTTCTGAGCATTAGTTAAAATGTCAACATTTGTGTCCCAAATACTTTATTAAAGAGTTACCGTTTCCCTACTTTGCTTTTTTACGAAATGGCCTACCTTTTTTTAAATAAAAATTTATAAACTATTTAAGGTGAAAAATGTGGGGTTCATCATGTTAATGTTAAAAAGAATTGCAAAAATTTTAAAATTGACGTTGGTAGTGTAATTATTATCCTTAAAAAAATTAATTGGCCGTTTGTCTATGAAAATAAAATTAAAAAATTCATTTTATTTGAAAAATTTTTAAGTTGGAATCAATAAAAATTCACTTATGATTCATGAATACTTTTATTTGTAACAAATAGTCTCATATTTGTCGTTGTTGCAAACTTTAACTTAAAATGAGAGGATTCTACATCCCCTTGTTTCTTCTAGAAGAAAAGGTAAAACTCTTTAATCTCCAACTTTCATAGCCCTTGGGTTAGAATTTTGAGAGGAGTTAATAAAAAATAGACTTTTAATTCTTACGACGATCATAATATTATATTAGAGTGAGTTGGAGTCTAGAATATACCGGTAATCTATTTATATGGCATAAACTAACTTTTAGGATTGAATCAGACTTAGATATCGTATCTTTAATTACATGTTACTAGATCAAAAATTTAACAAACGAAATTAGACAAATTTACTTATATTTTGAATATTACATTAATATTTTTTTGACCATTTTCCCTAACACCAATTACAAAAGACAACATTCAAAGAAAAAACACAAGAACAATATATAGATAACAAGAAAGATTAAAAATAATAGCTAGACGGCTATATAGGCATATGCAGAAAGAGAAAATCATATAAGGTTTAGGAAAGTCTACTAATAATTTTTTATTAAGTCCAATTAGATGGCATAACAATTAACATGAAAGTTTTATCCCTTTTTTGGAGAATTTTCGCTTATAGCCACTCAAAAATAACTTAATTATGCTTCATAGCTATAGTTTGCTAATTACGATTCGTAGCTACATGTTAGAAGGAGGAGAAAGGCGAGCGAGATTAGGAGAGGGAGGAGAGAGGCGAGCGAGAGAGGACAGAGAGTTGAGAGAGGCGAATTATATATGTATACTTATCGAATTGTATATGTATATCTGTCAAATAATTGTATATATGTAACTGATATACATATTTATTTGAATATCTGGCGAGCGATATTGGGAGAGGGCGGAGAGACACAAGCGAGATTGGGAGAGGGAGGAAAGAGGCGAGCGAGAGAGAGAGGGCATAGAGTGGAGAGAGACGAACTGTATATGTATATCTGTCAGATAATTATATATATGTAACTGGTATATATATGTATTTGTATATCTGGCAAGCGTGATTGGGAGAGGGAGGAGAGAGGCAGCGAGATTGAGAGAGGGAAGAGAGAGAGGGCAGAGATTGGGGAGAGACTATTTGTATTTGTATATGTATATGTATAAAAGAGGAGAGAGACGAGAGAGATGACGTAATTATAGCTAAAATTAAGTTGTGAGCCGTAATTAATTCAAACTATAACTATGTTAGTTAATTAACTAGTATATGTTTGCTTGTCAGCGTAATTTTCCCATATTTTAACACGCATTTTATAGTATGATTATATATATTCCCCCTGGACTATGTATCGTCTATTTTTTCGTAATGACCAAATTAATATGGATCACTATAAAGGTCAACTATTGTGATGATGCTAGTATTATATTAATACATAACAATATAATTAAAAATGTCTTGGCTAGAGTGGAGTTTACTAAAGGTAATATATAACTTTATTCGTACATCGAGGAAAAGGCATTGGGATTGTTCTCATAGACACTAAACTTAAATTAATAAATTAAGGCATATCAAAAATTGAGTATATAAAATAATTATACTAGTGAAAAGTCGAGAAAATGACCAAAATGGTTTTTAATTTATGAGTAATTTTGATTCTTAATGTATTTTACTTGATTGAAATAGCCCTTAATTTATGATTTAAAAAAAAATGTTCATTTTGATCCTTTATCTTAAATCTAACAGGTTTATTTTTTTTTAAAAATGTTAAATTTCACTATATACCCTATGTGGCTAAATAGATTTATCATTATAACCTTTTTTGTTAGCTTCAAAGAAAAAACTCCATAAAATCTAACATCATTTTCTTTAACAAAATTTAAATTTATTATTTTCTGTTGCTTAAAACATAAATGATATTACGTCAGTAGAATAATGTTTTAGAAAAGAAAAAAATAGTAAATTTTGTTGGAGAAATGGTGTTAGATTTTATGGAGTTCTTTCTTTGAAGCTAACAAAAAAAGTAACAATGTTAAATTTTGTTATCCATGTAGGGTCTATAGTAAAATTTAACACTTTTAAAAAAATAAATTTGCTAGGTTTAGGGTAAAGAACCAAAATGAACACTTTTTGTCATATATTAAGGATCATTTCGATCAAGTGAAATATATTAAAGATCAAAATGAACACATTTGTTATTCATTAAGGACTAATTCAATCAAGTGAAATATATTAAGGACCAAAATAAAGCATTACCCATACATTAAAGACCATTTTGATTATTTTCTCGTGAAAAGTCCATTAACTTATAACAACAACAAATAATATGACACCCGAAGCCAATGAGATAAAAAAAGTTAAAGAATAAAATAGTAAAAGCGTATAAAAATAATATTGATAAGAAAAATAGCACCACTCAAATATTTATTATTTTTCTATTTTAATCCTCAACATCAAAAAAATCTCACTACATAAAATCAGATCCTTAAGTAGATTGCAATTATGTCTAATTAATCTTTCCCAAATTTTTGCCTCCAAACGATGTTTGATTGATCTTTTTATTTTTAAGTGAGCATAACGTTATTATTATCATAAACTTTTATATTGAAAAAACACCACCTCCACTTCATGACGGTCAAAAATAAAATAATATTCCTAATTAACAATAAATAAATGCATGAAAATAATAGATAGACGTGCTTAATTAATTATACTATATTTTGCTTATGGCTAAAGAGAAGGATATTAAAGGTTTAAGAAGTCAACTCTCTCTTTCTCTCTTCACGTTGAATGAATGAGCAATACTATTGAAACAAATATAATTAAACGTACATGTAATTCGTTTATTCGGAAAAAAAGAATTTTCTAGTCTTTTATAAATTTATTTTTAAGCTTTATGTCTAAGAAGATATCTCATTTTTACTTATAAGAGATCTAAAATGGATATTTTCTTCTGTTATAATCAGAATGGATAAGGAATCTCGTTTTTATTCTGCTCTGCTTATTTTAAAATATGTACTATTTCTATAATAATAATGTTAAACAATATGATGTTTAATGAGGAACAATAACTGAAACTACATCGAGTAATTTTTGGGGAAAAAAGAAAGAGATGTGTGATAGAAGATATTCCATATATTTGTATGGATATATGTTTAGGAACTAGGAAGCAAAATAGTTTTTTTCATGAAAAAATCTCACGTAATGTAGGTTTGGTACGAAGGAAAAGAAAATATTTTAAATTTTAATGTTTGATTTATCGAATTTGTTTTAAATTACATTTTTATGAGAAAAATAAGTTTTTTTTAAAAATGAAGCAAATAACATCTCTTATAGAAGCAGAAAATAATATAGTGTGCCACTTTTTTCCACCTCCATCATTTGACACTGAAACAAAATCGATAACTAGTTCATACACACAAGTAGAGCCGTCAAAATGGACTTCACCCATGAAGCCGGACTAACCTAATCTGTTATTGACGTAGGGTTGAAATAAGATTTTTCAAGCCTATTTAGAATTAAGGCTTATAAGTCCGACTCATACAAGTCTTTCGCCTTTGAGGCTTGATCTGAGTCGGCCCATGAGCCAAAACTATTTATTTAAGGGTAACTTACAGAAATCTCACTAGTGTATGAGCTAATTAATAAGATGTACGTTATGTTGTAATGTTACGAATCTTATCAGATTTTGATGTGATCCGATACATGTATCTCGAGATACATAGACTCAAAATTATGTGTAATTTGTTCTAGATACACTCTATTCAAGTAGATTAGCATGTATCTAGGATATATAGACAAATCTCACGCCCTCATCTTCCTCCCTTCTCGCTCGCGTATCTGAGATGCATCATACCAGATACACGTATTTCGCGTATCTAGTATCCTAGATACATGCTAATCACATTATTTTTTTCTAGTGTTACTGAAACAACACCATTATTCGCCATATTTTATTTGAAAATTTTCTCATTTTCTTGATGTTATAGAATTTTACGATTAAAAAAAAAAGAAAAAAAAAAAAAGGATTAGCCCTCCCCAGTCCGCGACCCTTCTAAGATTGGGTTGGGTTGAGCATTTTCAAACCCTTTCAAATTAAGGACCGATCCGTCCTAACCCATCAATGACCCGCGAGGCTTGGATCAGATGGGATTGAGCTGTCCCTTTTTGACAACTCCACACACAAGGAAACCAACTTGTAGTATTACAACTACTAAATATAATTACAAAAAAATTGCAATAGAAATAACATATAGAAGAATCGATCGACAAGAAGAAATTTAAGGAAGTGATAATTTAACTAATACAAAATAGGGCCCCAATGGAAGAACATCATAACATGCATCTAACTCCAAGTCCTATTTAATCAATTAGTAATTGGGTCCGAATATCAAATACAATTCATCAACATTTTAATTTGTCTAGTAATCCCAACTAGATCAGTCTCATTCACTCATTCCACCCCATAGACCCTTGTGTGGACAATTTAGTTCACAATACACCCTCGCGATAGTGTTTGTCTAGATCAAATATAGCTATTTTTGAGATAATATCTTTTGTTTTACTTAATGAACGTTAGAAAATAAGTAGAAATCACTTATTTTTAGAAAAAAATTCCACATAAAACAATTTCCTTCAAACCGAACGCACATAGTTTTTTCTTGTTTTCAACTACCAATGTGGACCTTATTCACTCTCCTCAAAATATGTTCCACTCCTCAAATTAATTAATATTTTGTATGTAGACAATGATTCATACAATCAATATTTTGAAATTCAATGTGTGTCATCTGTATGATAAAATATTTATAGATATCGAAGTACATAGCTAACTACTTCATATACCAGTGCATCTTTCAAGTTACCTTGACATGATAAAGGTAGTAAAGCAAGCCATATATCATCACTCAATCATCTCCATACTCATCTCGTCGAATTTGATATTACTTGTTGAGCTAAGCCAAAACAAAAAATATTATTAACATATATGTGTGCATTATTCGTTTTGGACTAAGCCAATACAATTCATCTTATAGTATTTTTCTTTGCAAATACGCATATGATAATTTATTCATACACTCCCCACTTTAACGTTTATCATATTATTTTTTTACTTTGTTATAGCAATCACATAGATCGATGGGAAATATGTAAATACAATTCTTAATGAATTAACAATTTACTCGATAAAAAAATTAAGTAAACTATTCGATATCAATAAAGCATTAACTATAATTAGGAAAAAACTTATCCACACCGGCTGTATACACCAAACTAATACAATTTCCATTATTACGTGATTTAATGAAGTAAAACACATGTTAATTAATATTATTAAGTAAAATAAACTATAAATTTAAACACATAACATGTATATATTGGCTTAATGTGTACAACCGATTCAGATGCGGGTAAGTTTTATCCCTATAATTATGGTTCGATTTTGAACCCCCAAATCACACAAACTCCATTGGCTTTGCCTATTTCCTTTCCCGCCCTAACGCTGAAGCTTAAAACCCTCGACCCTTCAAATTCGAACTTCTCAAAATGTCTCAGCCGATCTCCGTCGACATTCTCTCCGATGAGGAAGACGACGGTGGCAACGGCGGATATGGTTACTCCGTCAAGCAGAATGATACCATTGATCTATCGACGCCGCTAACAATTCCATCCAAGAAGAAGCAAAGAACCGAAAAGTCTACTAATTGGAATCCCACAGTTCTGGTAATCGAAGATGATGATGAGACGCCGTTTAGGCTTTCAAAGTCCACTCCTTCCTTCGTGGCTGATACTCCCATGTCTGATTTATCAAAACCTGAAGTCTCCTTTGTTAGATGCTCATTGGGTTCCTCTTCAATTTCGGACCCTAAGTCTTCATGTGAGTTCATATTTCTTTATCATTGTTTGAATTTGAGTGATTTTTCAGAAATTAGTCTGAAATCACACAGTTTGGTTTACGCGTGTTAGTCTTTTTTACTGTAGATGATGTCTCATTTCTTAGAAATCAATATGAATTATACAACATTTGGACCTTTACTATTTCATTCTTTGATTATTTAAGTGCTTTTGTTTGGCTATGGATTATGGGTTCGTCGGAATCCAAGCTGTTATTTAAGAATTATGCAAAAACACAACAATGCTGGGACACTTCCACTTGAGATTTAGCTTGATTTGTTTTTGGTCTATAAGTGACAATTCAGAAAACAATGTCGAATACATGCAAGTTTGGACAGTAAAAAAGAAGAATGGAAAACAAGTGTTGACAATTTTTTTCTCTTCTTCAGGTCTTGATTTGACCCCATCCATGGTTGCTGAAACCCCGGTATCAGAGCTTTCAAAATATAGTGTTCCAATAGTCAGATGCACTAAAGCTAATGCTGATTCAAAGAATTGCTCTTCTTCAATTATAGACCACAACAAAGATGCCGGTAAGCCTTTAAACTGGCCTAGTTTGAAGTTTTCAACCAAATGTCAAGTTTTGAGACATCATAGTTATTATTATGTCAAAAAAATGACATCTTTCTATATCTAATAGCAATTCAACTTTAAATTTCTCATTTTATCCTTAATGAGATGATTTATAGCCCACAATTTTTGATGACTTGTGTTAGACCACAAGTTTAAAAATTCTTTCTTTTTCTCTTAAACTCGTGCCTAGTCAAACACCTTCATATAAATTGGGATGGAGGGAATAGTACAACAAAAACAACATACCCAATGGAATCCCACAAAGTGGGATCCAAGGAGGAGGGTAGAGTATACGCAGACCTTCCCTCTATCTCTTGGGGGTAGAGAGACTGTTTAGGAAAGACCCTCGGCTCAAGTGAAGCAAATCAAAGTAGTAATGGAAAGAAAAGAAACAACAGTGAAGAAACACACGACAACAATAGGAAAGTTGTGCGGAGCACAAGCATAAATTCAAACAGAGGGAATAGTATTTATCTATTATTTGTTCCTTCTGTCATTAGTTAACATTATAGGTCGGTCACTTCAGTTTCCTGAAACATATTCTTTATTTGCTGATCACTGTTTTTAGAATATATTAATTGCTTTGCCATCATCATCATTCATCTCCAGAAGTTTGAATGTTGCTTTTGTTGATCTAGCATGCGATTACAGTTGCTTTGCCTTCTAGACGGTACAATGGCAAGTTGAAGCTTAAGCTTTCATATAAGTATTTAAATGAATCATTTCTAGGCCCTTCTTTAATGATTCTTATATATTTTGCTTCTTTAACTTTACTAGTTAACTGTACAAAGAACATGAAATGCATTTACAATATCTTTGGTCTGTTACTAGAATGCGCCAGAAAATTAGTGCACCATATTCCGGTCACATTTTTCCTTCAGGAACCAAACCCATTTTCTCAGTGTGACGTATAGGTTACGGGTTCGAGCTGTGGAATCAGATACTGGCATCAGGGTAGGCTGCCTACATCACTCCCTCTTGGGCTGCAGCCCTTCCTCGATCCTTGTGTGAACGTGGGATGCTTCGCTCACCGGGCTGCCCTTTTAGTGTGTTTGCCTTTCCCCTGGACATACATCATGTTGAACTACTACTAGGATACTTCTGTAATACTTTTTATAGCCTGGATGAGTGGATGTTTTGTTTGCTCTTCGTGCTGCATCACCCTGCCTGCTCCTATGAGTTTTGTTTGATTATTCAGTTATTTTCTGCAAAGGCAGATTCTAGTATTAGTTTAACATGATTCACTTGTTTTGTTTGCTTTTCGTGTGCCTCATTCGAGGTCAGCCATAATACTTTGAGATAGTTAGGCGTACTCCTCACTACGTTTTTCTCTGATGCAAAAAAGGGATGGTTAAAGAGATATTTTAGTCCTAATAATATTTGTTAACCCAAAGATTATGGGTACATTGGTTTATCGATCTAGGTTTATATGAACAAATAAGAAAATGACAACCTAGCTTTGACATACTTGCATATCCTTCTCATTTGGTGGTCTATTCTGGTTTTCCTATTTTCTTGGCATAATACTACTTATTTTACTACTTAAGAAAAGAAATTGCCGTTTAGTCTCAGAGTTTTGTTCGCACCTTTCCTTGCACAATGGGCTGTTTTAACTCAGGAATTGATGGAGTAATTTGTTTGGAGTCTGATAATGAATCCGAGAATAGTGGTTATCATGGTGCCTGGAAGGAGGAGGAGAAAGTTTGTTCCACGGAGGCAGTTGTTAAGGAGACAGAATGGAGCTCCAGAACTTTCGGGTCCACCTTTTCTCTTGGTAAGCTACTGCTGTTTTATCTACTAGTTAATATGATTATAGAATCAAATTTTCCATTGACTGAAATTAACTGTTAGGCTATTCAACTGAGACGAAAAATTGTTGAACAGGTATTGACAATTTTATGCGAATGCCAGAGGATGTTTCTCATCGAAATTTGACTGAAGCCGGTCCTTCTCTGGTGTGCTTGCGTGGTTCAAGTTTATTATTATTTTTTCAACATTTTCTTATTTGTTTGCATAATAATAGGCTCTTTCCATTCCATTGTTCTTCTTAATATGAGTACCCCCCCCCAAAAAAAAAAAATTAATCTTGTGCATGTGTGCCACTCAAAGAAAAACCAGCTTTTATCAGGATGTTGCATTATGGTTGGACCATTCCTTGGAACACACATCTCATCGACAGAAGTTTGTGTGAGATTTGCGCGGATAGCTTCAAAAGAAGAAGACAATAAACAGAAAAGTTCAGTTAACTTTAGGATTTTCTGACACTTTGACAACTGACTACATGGCTGAAAATAAGTTGATTTTATTCTTGTTCAACTATATAAGTTGATAAGTACCTCGTAACTTGCTTCAGGAATATGGAAGTGGAACTACATACTCCTGTAGATTGGAATGTGAACAAGTGAGCTAGACAGAGTTGTGAATATTCAATTTCAGCACTAGTGCACTACTCACTTATCCTCGGAACCTAAACTACTGTTCGGTCGCTTCTGGATTCTCAAGAAAAAACTTGAAGTCGAGCTTAAATTAAGAACAAGCTTTACTGTTTTTAACTCTTTGCGAAGTTTCTTATCAGTTCCAATCAAATTCACTCTCGATCATGCTATCAAATTGATCTCATTTCTCAGGGTTCAATCAACGAAGTACTGAGTAAAGCGAGATTTCAAAAATGAGTTTAAAGGTTTTGGAAGGAAAGAATATTTGGCAGACAACCATAGCAATGAGAAGAGGTGCGGCTTAGATTGGACTGGAGAAAAAGAGAAGGAGAAGCCTGATTTAGGCAGTACCTAAAGACAGGAAAAATTACTGATGGGGAGAGGGAAAGGAGAAACTTTGAAAAAGAGGTGAGAGAAGGTAGTGAGAAGGAGGCTTAGAGCTGTTCAGCATTGAGGAACTGAGGTGGAAAACGGAAACCCTAAGTGCTCAACTATTTATCTTTTTCCAAAGAAAATATGGAAGAAATTCCTCATGAACAACATTTAGTCAAATGGTCTGACTAAACTGAGTTTGTACTTAATAAATGAACTCAAGTTGTGCTTAAATTAGCAGAGTGAGTTTTGTTCGTGAACCACTCATTTCATTTTAATACACCTACTCATACATTGTGAATATGCAAACTGTTTTAAAATGGTTTGAACCTCTAGGGGTTTCTTAGTTTATCAGAAGGGTAAGAATATTTCAATCTGAATTAGAGATCTGTGCACCCTGGAGAGCTGATTCATGTCCAGAGCTCTTGAGTGCATATTCTGCCAAATTGGAAAGGCATTTGAAGGTTATAAGTCTATTCACAGATGTGCCTAAATAATTAGCGTGAAGGATAGGGCTTAAGACATGTTCTTAATGTTTGTATCTTTGTCTAGACTCTAGAGCTTTTCTAAATTCTCAAAAGGGCTTGTCTCGATATAAATTTTAATGGTGCAATTTGCTTACAGGATCATGATCATCCTGACGAAGAAAATGATTCCTTGGAGCCAAACGATGAGGTCTCAAGACCAAAAGGCAAAGGTAAAGGCAATAGAAGTAACAAAAGTAGCAGGGATGCAGCAACAGGGAAAATGAGGATGTCAAAGGAAGAACAGCTTCGGCTAAAGGAAGAAAAGAGATATCAGAAAGAGGTAAGCCTTCATACAAAAGCCTATTTATTTGGAGGAGGTTAAGTAATTATGGCATATAATCTAATGTATATTCATAATTCAGCAAGAGAAATTGCAAAAGGCAGCTGAAAAGGCTGAAGCTGCTGAGCAGAAAAAGCTAGAAAAGGAAAAGCAGAAGTGGGAAAAGGGAAAGTTCGCACATAAGTCTATTGTAGCTCAAATTGACACTAAAGTTGTGGAACTAGGTTCAATTGGAGGTAGATTTTTTATTTCTCTTCTTGTTTCTTTCCCACACCATTCCATGTGTCCTTTATTGCATATAAACGTCTGTCTTACATGGCAATGTTACCAAGTCAGGCCATTTGCTAACAAGGCTTGCGGAGAAAGGTCTTTCCTACCAAATTAAATCAAATCCAATTGAAAAGTCTATTGTGTGGTCAATGAGTGTCCCAGAGGAACTATCCAAGGTAACTTATTCTTCAGAAATTTGGCAAATTTCAGTTAGCCTATCATCTTAAGCTACTTGACCACCTTTTATTTGTTGTTTCTAATGTCATATACTTAACTACTGTACCCATTTAACTTTCAGTAGAATAATAGATGCATAATTGACTAAATTTTTTTGATGACAAGGGAAACCCGCAGCTGCTACCCTTTTGGGTGCGCACAGGGTAAAACCCCCGCTCCTATGCAATAGCTCGCAAACCACATAGGAGAGGTAACCCGCACTAGGCAAGCCCGGTGCGACGAGCTCGACCCAAAAGGCAAACCCCTTGCTTTCGCTGGCAGGGGGTTTCTAACTTGAGACCTCCAACATTGACTATATTTAGTGCTAAAATATATGCATTTTTATGCTATATCCATTTGGATGTCAATTATCTTTGCAAAGTTTGGTTTTTTTCCGATGGTAATATTTGGGTGTTAGTTGTTACAACCCAATCTAGGGTGGGGACAGACCCTTAAGGGGTAAGACACCAACGCAAGCCTTTCCAGGGTTCTAAAAAATTGGACAGAGTTTCCCTTGCTTCTAGGGATGTCCATATTTCCATGTCGAAACTGAATTACGTTCCACTATAACAACAACAACATACCCCGTGAAATCCTACCAAGTGGGGTCTGGGGAGGGTAGAGTATACGCAGTCCTTACCACTACCTCTCCGAAGTAGAGAAGTTGTTTCCGAAAGACCCTCAGCTCAAGCAAATCAAAGCAGTAACAACTATATGCAAGGAATCCTAGCAACAACAACAACAAGGTGCGATCACCTAAACACAGTAAACCACAAATGATAACGAATACCAAAAGCAAATACAAGCATAAGCTTGTAATAGGACCACTCTTAACTACCGACTAACCTTCTACCCTTATCTGTGATCTCCATACCCTCCTATCTAAGGTCATGTCCTCGATAAGCTGAAAATGCACCAATATAAGTGATATCCTCTACTATTCATTTATTTTTAACACAATAATACTATGCCAATCACCTGATACCATAAGGAATTGTAAAACATACTTATAAGTTTCATATCAACCAAGGTACTCAGTGTTCAACGTTTAAGTATCAAAACAATATAAATAAGTCATGTCGGCCCCTTTATTTCAAAGAACTTACTTGTGGGGGAAGGACTTGTCCTTATTCTTTAGTTCAACACTCTATTAGTATGATGCCCCCACCCCAAATAAATAAGTACTACTAATAATAATAATAATAATCTGATAATAAAGTAGTAGAAGTTAATGTCTCTTACTTTTTTACATGATATCTGTAAGTACTTCCATATTTTTGAAATATTGAAGTTTCCTTTCACTGTTATCACCTGTGTCTAGCAATTAAAGTTTTTAAATGAGGTGATCACATGGAAAATGGTATAAGAGCAACTTGAGATAATATTTCATCTTATTTAACAAAAAATGTCAGAGCTGAAGGCAAATGTCATATTTTCATATACTAGGCCAAGTAAAAGAATCAAGCTTGCATGTGAGTGGGTGTAGATGGGGACCTGTACAAGTAACAAGTGTCCCTGCTCTAATAATTGAATTTTTAAATGAGGTGGTTACATAATTCAACACTAACACTAAGAATAATATCGGATGTCCATTTGGGCTGTGAAAGAGCATGGTGCTGGTGAAGGTTTTGATAAATGTGTCAAATTGTTTTTCTTGTACTATGCAAAAGTTTGTCTTGCTGGTCTCTGATTTCATTCTTTTGAGCTTTTTACTTGTCTTGTGTATGATGGCAATGTGTATGTTTGTGCTGCTACAGTATCAAGTTTTTGAATTGGTTCTCTAAAGCTAAGCGTAGCTATTCTTTCTAGCTTTTACAATTTATTGAGGTCATTAGATTCATTACTTTTGTGCAGATCTCATCTGAAGTTATCGATGTTCCATATGTATTATTCATATTTGAGGCCGAAGAGTTTTGCAACCTTGTGAATAGCAAATCATTGATGAGTCATGTTTCCCGTGTCCAACGCCTTTATCCTCTTCATACAGTTTGTTATCTCACAAACAAGCTTTTGGCATATATCAACAAAAGGTTGACGGTAACTTCATTTTTGTCCTTCATCTCAACTCTTTTTCACTTTAAGTTCATTAAATTTTCTGACTAGCTTGGGATTGAGGTGTAGTTGTTGTTATTGTTAAGTTTGTTAATTTATTTTCCCTTGAATGTGTTTCTTTTTCTGCTATGTATACACACACACATATCTTCTCTGTTCTCCATTTGTAGACCTCTGTTATTGCCGTAATTTTCTTTTTCAACCTTTTTTTCTTCATGTATGACAGAAGATCCTGAATTTGACCATTGGATTGTTGACTACATCTGTTCTCCATTTGTAGAACTTTCTGTTATAGGTGCCTTTTCTTTTTCAATGTTCTTCTGTTCGTGTGTGACATGCTAGAGAGATGAAATCAAGTTGTGACAAATCATAAATTTAACAGTTAGTTGTTAATTTTTTTTTTGTTGAATGTTAAGTAAGATGGAATGAAAGCTTTGAGGTGCAAATTGTATCAAGTACAATGACGATGCACCTTCTAGGTTTCTTGTGGTTTTCTATTGTTATGCTTTCAGACCATGTTCTTAGTATCAAATTGTTCTTTTTTCAAGAAAGAAAGAATAAGTAGCAGAGTCCCTTGGGGATTTCTCGGTTGTAAAAAAAGTAGCAGCACGTTAGTTTATTAATTGAAGCCAGGGTATAAAAAATTAGTTGAAATAATTCTAACTGGAAGTTTATTTTTATTTGCTTTATTTTAGAAGTATACAGAGAAATGCAGCAGTTCAAATTTGATTTGTTACAACTCCTCTGGTACATGAGCTTGTTGAGTTGCTATGACCTGGATATGTGTATTTCATAATCCTTCTTAATACACAAATTTTTTGCTGATTACAGAATGTAATTGTCATACATAGCATATTTGATACTTGTAATGGAATCCATGTAACATAGAGCATTCTAATCTTGGGCCTATATTTATTTTCTTTTTTGTTGGTGGCCTAAAAGGTTGGCTTGTGAATATGTACTTGTGTCATCGTATTTTGGCAAGTCTAAGCACTTCTTCTGTCCCAAATCCTCTATGTTCAACCTAATGAATTTCATGTATAGCTCAAAGAAACAACTGGTCAAGGCTTCAAGCTGCTTAAGACAACAGAAATATATTTAATTTTCTACAATATCTTATAACTATTACTGCTATTGGTGATAGGGAACAAGGACAATACAAGGACCCTGCCAATCATACTGGTTGGAAACGACCACTTATAGAGGAGGTTGTTGCAACACTGATTCTCGTAATTATTGGCTATGTTGCTCGGACTCTCCAAAATTGTTACCACACCTGTGTCAAATTCTTCAAAATACACTACTTTCTGTGTATCAGGCACGCAACCGTCGACATTTTTGAAGAGTCCGAGCAACATAATTATTGGAAATAATTAAGTATCTTATTAGTGTAAGCTTGAAATTCTGGTGCTATTCCTTGGGTATTGAATTCCTCTTTTCTTTGACAGGTTCTGTCAAAATTAACAATTAACTTTGTTAAGGTGCATTCTAGGCACTGTGTCGATGAAGCTGAATTAGCTGAACATGTAGCTGGGTTGACTTGCAGCTTAGCTTCTTGTCAGTTTAGGTATGTCATAGTTATATTTCAGTGAATTCGTATTTTTGGACAATTGCCATATACGCGACCATCTATATAATATCAATGTGTCGGGATTGTAGTAATTTGAAATAAAAAAATTGGGCTAGTTTATTGATTAATACCAACTGAATTGTGAATTTGTGGAGTTATGTATACTACTACCTTTTGTCTACTAAACTTCTTAATTAGGAAAGATTGGGTCTCTTGTTTATTACTCCCTTCATTCACATTTACCTGTCCATTATACTAAATTCATTTTTACTTGTCACGGTTAGCATATCAAGACAAAAACATATATTTTTTTCCATGTCTTAACCTTAACATTAATTACTTCTTATCTAAATCATTTCACTAAACCTTAAGACTAAACATCAATTAATATGGGTATTGTGGAATGTTAGTTGATACTTCTGTTAATCATTGTTTCGTAAGGGGTGTACAACGTCCAAATTGGACAAGTAAAAGTGAACGGAGTGAGTATGCTGCTTTCAGGAGGAAAATAGCTGGTCACATTTTTTCCTTTCCTTTTCGGATGAGTGGGCAGGTGGTACGATGATTTCATTCAACAATGCTAAGCTTGTACTCCGTCCTTTCACTTTTACTTGTCACATTTGAACTTGACACACCCATTAAGAAAACAATGATTGACATTGTTATTTTACCACACTACCCCTATTAATTGATGTTTAGATGGGGAATAAGTAATTAATTTTAAGGGTGAAACATGAAAAAATAATAATTGTCTTCTCTTGATATGTTAAAAGTGACAAACAAAAGTGAAAATCTATTTTTGGAAATAGTGGACTAGTAAAAGTGAACAGAGGAAGTAGTTCATTGAAAACAAGAATTGATTTCTGCTTATTTACTTTTGAAAAATTAATGAATTTAAAAGGTAAAATATATATCTTATTATTAACAATACCACGTGGACAAAAAATATACACATGGCAGCGAGTGCATCACACCTCCTCCCTGGGTTGAGGTTGTCCACGAGGGTGAAGACTACCAAATAGCCAAGTAAAGAGGGTTAATTAGGACAAATAAATAGTTTAAGTGTGCACCGAATAATTGGTGCCAAGTTCAGGGGGTCCCGAGGTATTATGCTAACAAGTTTTTGATTGAGTTGTAGTTGTATACAGTTCAATTAAATATCCAGTGACATTCAATTAAATAGACCGTTTCACATTCATAAGACATGTAAGTGAGCAAATGAAAAACTCAGAAATAATGGCACCATAATTATTTTGGTGGCTGGACGTCTGAGGAAAAATAAACCTGACATAAAATTATGGATTACTTATTTTAACATTTAGTTTGCAACATGAAACTCCACATTACATATGTTCCTGGATAACTAATAAAACATTTGGTATTCCTGTTTACAACTCTGCAATAGCTAATGCAACAGTTGGTTCAGCGATAAACTCCGTATTATTAGCGGTGGTATAATTTATGCGGGCATCTATATGTTATTTTCTGTGGGGTAAAATGTGAAATAGATATACTTATATTAGTAACACCTGGATTAGGAATGCGATATTATGTCTTATCAAAGCAAAATGCTTTTGAAGATTATAATGAAAGAGTATCAAGTCCTGGTTCATTTCCTAGGGACTGAACCTCCACTGCTAGTGGAATGTGGCCAGAGAGAGTACTATACTCGGTTGAATGGAAAAAGTCGTTTATGTCCTTTCTGCTCTTGGTTCAAATGAGATGTGATGCTTGAAACATTTCAATATGCAGATGCCTCAGGACTTCCGTTCTCTGGGCCAACTGCCTAGATTAAATAGAGATGTCAAAGAAGTTAACGTTTTCTTACTGTTTATGGTTTCATATGTCATTGCTGAGATGTTCTTGGTTTTCCACAGAAACAAGTTAACAAGACTATCTGTTAATGCAAATGGTTCTCTTATTCCCAAGGATTGCGTTGACAAGAACCAGATAAAAAAGAGCCCATGGTAAGTGCTTATGTTGTTTTCCATTTTAGAAGTTTGAATTTCCTCAATATCCATAAACATGTGTAATGGACAAAAGCTGCATAAGTTTTCTGGTGAACTCTGGAGGCTGTGAATCACTCACTATCTTGGCCTCAATTGTTCTCTTAATAAAAACCTTTTTTTGGTTGAATAATAATGAATCTTCCTTATTTTTTTTTTTACCTTTTTGGTTTCATTAAAACCTATACTGCCTTAAGAAACACTCTTAAGTGAATTGTCGTCGTGTTGCTAAGCTCTTGCATTAATCTTTTAGAGCTTATTGAAGCAAGCAAGAACATAGTTATATGCGCGGAACATTTTCCAAGTTAGTCTAGTCAAAAATCTGCTAATTTTTTGTTGTATCTCTATCTTGACTTAAGTCTCATTTTTCTGTTTTTCTATATACTTATTTTATCACCACTCCTGATCGACTTAGATAGATGTCCATCCTTTACTGCTGAATTGTACCGTCTTCTCCTGCTCCATTTGACTCCAACAAGGATGTTTGAGTTATGATCCCAATTTAGCTAGTTCTGTCTTGGCTAGTTTCTACCTTACTATGAGGATTCTACTTGATCTTAGTTTCAAAATGGTTAATTGTGTGTTTAATAGTAAAAGCAAGCTACTTTATCACTTAACTTTAAAAGCTTACCCACTTTTACAAGCGTTTACCCATTTTCCCACCTTCGATGCCTAGGGTAGTGGTGGCTATTGCGTTATTATTGGATTTCTCTTGCAGGTTGAAAGCATTGGTGGCTATTCCAAAGGTTCAGCCACGATTTGCCATTGCCATATGGAAGAAATATCCCACAATGAAATCTCTTTTGCGTGTTTACATGGATCCAAGTAAATCGGTAAGCAATAAAATTTCCTCCATCTCCTTGGAAAAGGTTTCTCATTTACTGATATCATGCTGTGGCTTCTGGTTCACTATTTTACTTTTACGGCCTTGTATGTATGGGTAGATAATATCAAGAACGGTACTTCCTTCCAGTGTTACCGTAGATACTTGCTACAATCTATAAGTCCAACTTCTAGCCAACTAGGATTCTGGTTATCAACAGTGGCTAAGGGAGAGAAAAGGTAGTGATGCAGTGGTCTTGTTACACTATTCCTCTCCCTTTCACCAGTGTATTCAACTTAAGATGTTGGATAATACGAAGACATTTCTAAGGAGGGTTAAAATTTATTCAGAAACTTACATTAGATTAGGCATATATTCAGTTCATCCGAGAGCACTGAGGACTGTATGCTTAAGAAATGTCATTTACTTGAGGGCAAACTACTTTGTGGAGCTGACATTCGCTGGTAAGTGTCATTCATTCTTGTTAATGAGGATACTGTTATGCAAGGTACCATTTAAACGATTCAGTTCAAACAAGAGCTTGATAATACTTAAAATTGAAATGTTACGGTAACATCTCATTTCATACGATTCAGCTCCACTTGCTTTGTTCTACTTATCTAGTCTCTTAAGCAAATAACAATGAATGGAAGGTCGGATGTTGATACAGTTCATACTGTAATTATGTTGATCCTTTGGGGGGGATAAAATTAGTTGCTAACATATTTTTACTCTTGAAAAATTTTCAGGTGCATGAGAAAGAATTTCTGCTTCAAGATTTGAAAGTGGAAGGGATGTTGTCAGATGATAGAAGATTGGGAGAGATTTGTTCAAAGAGAGTTTACAGAATTTTGATGGCTCAATCTGGAAGCAGCAAGACAGATGACATCGAGTGTGGAGCTGATTTCTTCAGTCAACATTCTGCTGAATGATCTATAATCTTTTGTGACATTGGTGGTGTTTGCCTAATTTGTGCACACATCGACTAATTCAACAGACATATCTTGTCTGACCCACAGGCACATGTAATCCAAGGTAATCCTGTCTACCAAGACTGGAGCAGATCGACTCACACCATTTTTTGTTGTTGGGGTTTGGACTTGGAATCTCCATGTTGTTAGTCCTATTGCTTCAACCATTTGGCGATCGACTTGAGCTCAATGATCTATAATATTACTTAGCATTGTAACATGCTTATCAGCTCTAAGTGTTCCAAAACTATGGGTGTTATGTATATGGTTCATATCAAGTAGGTTATTTGCATCAAGATTAAGATGCACATGTTGTTAGACAATTCTTGATTTAATTTGTTTCTTAAAATTGAATTTCTGCATGCTCTTAGCCATTGACAAATAGGGAAAATAAGAATTATAAAGAAAATAAATTTAGGACTTTATTTAGGGTATCCATTTCGTTAGATTTTTGCCCCGATTGTTATCATATTATGCATCACCATAATTGTTTTTGTTTTTTGAAAATATACATCTTTTCAATATTTGGTTATTGCTTTCTGGAAAAGTTTTGAGCTTTCTTCTCATACCACAACACTATAACATCCATAATACATTCGTTTAAGTCTTTTGAGAGCTTATTCCCCAATAGATTTTATACTTTCAAAATTTACTTTTCAATATGAGAGTTAGTTGATCAAATCATCATATCAAATAGTAATATGTTAGTGTACTTTTTTGGCATTTAATTTATCATCGCTATATAATTGTAATTATTAACTTTCATAGGTCACTCTAATTATTTTGATCCCAACATATTTTATTTTTAATGAGATAATTTATATTGGCACTTACCCTACAAATTTCAAAACGGAAAAGGGTCAAAATTGCCTCTGAACTATGCGAAATAGACCACTTATACCCTTCGTTATATTTTGGGATAAAAAATACCCCCGCCGTTATCCAAAGAGACCACAAATACCCTCAAGAGTTAACGCCCCAAATTTTTAGTGACGTAGCAAGCCACATGGGACTAATCTCTCCACCTAAGCGTTGCTAACTAGGATTCACTTAAAAATACTAGACCTTTAGCGTCCATAACAGTCGCCACAAAACCCTAGCATATCGTCACTAAAGGTTTTAACTGATTTTTAGCATTAAATTCTGATTTTGTGTTTTTTCTTCATTGTTTTCAAAAAATCACAAATGATATGGATCAAGGAGGAGTTTGAAGATACTATATATTTTATTTATGTCACATGTAAATGCATAAAATGTACAATGATGCATTATGTAGAAAGAGATTTGGATCGAGAAGTAATTTTGATGATTTTCGTAATAATATTGGATGTTTTTAATATTGATAGTGCATGTTATTTATTTTAAAAAATTAGGTTGCAACCTAAAATTAGTTATCATATTTTTTTGTTGAAAAAATAGGTTTTGCTAGTGAATGGTTGTTGCAGCCTTAGTAGTCACTAAAAATCACTCATAATCTTTAGTGGCAATTTTAGGATTTGTGGCGACTTTTGTCGCCGCTAAAGGTCTAGTTCTTTTATAGTGAATCCTAGTTGGCAATGCTTAGGTGGAGGGATTAGTCCCATGTGGCTTGACACGTCATTAAAAATTTGGGTAGTTAACTCTTGAGTATTTGTGGTCTTTTGGGATAATGACGGGGTTTTTTTGATCATAAAATGTATTGGAGGGTATAATTGATCTATTTCGCATGGTCCAAGGTATTTTTGACTCTTTTGTGATTACAAAAATATGTCTATTCTCTTAAAAGTGAAAACTGGAAAGTATTGAATATATCACTAAACTTGGCGTTAATTATTAGTTTCATCCTTAAGCTATTAACAACCTTAAAAACACACTTTACTTGACTAACTGAACTTAAATACAATCCAGTCTTGCAACATGAGTGAAATACACTCCTAAATTCTCATCAAGTTTAGGATTATTTTCAACACTTCTCTCGTTTTTTATTAAGATTCCATGCTCCTATAAGAATTTGAGACTACTTGCTATGTTATGTGGCCGATTGGGGTGTATCGGGTATATAGCTAGTCAAATAGAGAGTATTTTTAAGAGTGTCAATAATTTGGAGATAAAATTAATAATTTGAGTAACTGTGATTTAGTACCTGTCTCCTCTCTTATATTTCATGCAACTTAAACAGCATCACATATATTTGCATCAGTGACTAGCTGCTATCGAACTGCTCCTTGCTGGTCAAAACGAACCCAATTGGGCAATGGTTTTCGAATCAAGAATTTGCCGCCTTTATAGAACTCCTCTTCATCACCTACAATTCACACTTTCTTCTCCGATTTTCAAGTTTCAAAATAGCCTCTTTTCGACCTCTATATCCAACTATATTTCCTACACAAACCTCCTTTCACACCTTTCCAAAACCAAGTCTTTAACCCCAGGTCTTCAAATCCATGCCCATTTAACCAAACTTGGGTTATCTAATCATAGTAAATATAGGAACCATTTAGTTAATTTGTATTCAAAATGTGGTATTTTTCAGTATGCACAGAAACTGATTGATGAAAGTCCCGAACCAGATTTGGTTTCTTGGTCATCTTTGATTTCTGGGTTTTCCCAGAATGGTTTTGGTAAAGATGCTATATGGGGTTTCTTAAAAATGCATTCTTTGGGTCTTAGATGTAATGAGTTTACATTTCCTAGTGTACTTAAGGCATGTTCTATTGAGAAGGAGCTTTTTCTTGGTAAGCAGCTTCATGGGGTTGTTATGGTTACAGGATTCGATTCTGATGTTTTCGTTGCGAATACTTTGGTTGTTATGTACGCGAAATGTGGCGAGTTTGTGGATTCTAGGATGTTGTTTGAGGAAATCCCGGAAAGGAATGTTGTTTCTTGGAATGCGTTGTTTTCTTGTTACACGCAAAATGACTTTTTCAGTGAGGCGATGTGTATGTTTCATGATATGATTGGTAGTGGAGTTAGACCGGATGAATATAGTTTGTCCAATATATTGAATGCTTGTACTGGTTTAGGAGATATTGTTGAAGGAAAGAAAATACATGGGTATTTGGTGAAGCTTGGCTATGGTTCTGATCCGTTCTCGTCTAATGCACTCGTCGACATGTATGCAAAAGGGGGAGATCTTAAGGATGCCATTACAGCTTTTGAGGGAATTGTGGTACCTGACATTGTTTCATGGAATGCTATTATTGCTGGTTGTGTACTTCATGAATGCCAATGGCAGGCTATAGATATGTTGAATCAGATGAGAAGATCAGGAATTTGGCCAAATATGTTCACATTATCGAGTGCTCTCAAGGCTTGTGCTACACTAGAGCTCCCTGAGTTGGGTAAAGGGTTGCACTCTCTATTGATAAAGGAAGATATAATTTTGGATCCATTTGTGAGTGTTGGGCTTATTGATATGTATTGCAAGTGTAATTTAACCAAGGATGCGAGGTTGATCTATGATCTGATGCCCGGGAAGGACTTAATTGCATTGAATGCTATGATCTCTGGTTATTCGCAGAATGAGGCAGACGATGCATGCCTAGACCTTTTTACTCAGACATTCACCCAAGGAATTGGATTTGATCAGACAACCTTACTTGCCATTCTCAACTCTGCTGCGGGCTTGCAGGCTGCCAACGTCTGCAAACAAGTGCATGCACTCTCTGTGAAGTCGGGATTTCTGTGTGACCCCTTTGTTATAAACAGTCTTGTTGATTCTTATGGAAAATGTACCCAGTTGGATGACGCAGCTAGAATTTTTTACGAGTGCCCTACTCTGGATTTGCCATCTTTTACCTCTCTCATAACAGCTTATGCTCTACTTGGTCAAGGTGAAGAAGCTATGAAACTGTATCTGAAGTTACAAGACATGGATCTCAAGCCAGACTCATTTGTTTGCAGTTCTCTCCTAAATGCATGTGCAAATTTATCAGCGTACGAACAGGGGAAACAAATACATGCTCATGTGTTGAAGTTTGGGTTCATGTCAGATGTGTTTGCTGGTAACTCTCTAGTTAACATGTATGCCAAGTGTGGAAGTATAGAAGATGCTAGCTGTGCTTTCCATGAGGTTCCTAAGAAAGGTATCGTTTCATGGTCGGCAATGATTGGAGGACTTGCCCAACATGGACATGCGAAACAGGCGCTTCATTTATTTGGTGAGATGTTAAAAGATGGTGTATCTCCAAATCACATAACATTAGTTAGTGTCCTTTATGCATGTAATCATGCTGGCTTAGTTGCAGAAGCCAAGAAGTATTTTGAAACAATGAAAGACTCGTTTAGGATTGAACCAACTCAAGAGCATTATGCATGCATGATTGATGTCCTGGGCCGAGCAGGAAAACTAGATGATGCTATTGAGCTCGTAAATAAGATGCCTTTTGAAGCTAATGCATCTGTCTGGGGTGCACTTCTTGGTGCTGCAAGAATCCACAAGAATGTAGAGGTAGGAAAACATGCTGCTGAGATGCTTTTTAGCCTTGAACCAGAGAAATCTGGCACTCATGTTCTCCTTGCAAATATTTATGCATCAGTTGGGTTGTGGGGAGATGTCGCAAAAGTAAGAAGATTTATGAAGAACAGTAGAGTAAAAAAGGAACCTGGTATGAGTTGGATTGAAGTGAAAGATAGTATTTACACATTTATAGTTGGAGACAGAAGCCATCCACGAAGTGATGATATATATGCCAAACTGGAGGAACTGGGACAGCTAATGGCTAAAGCTGGTTATGTTCCTATGGTAGATATTGATCTCCATGATGTAGAGAGGAGACAAAAGGAGATTCTTCTCTCCTATCATAGTGAGAAACTAGCTGTTGCATTTGGGCTGATTGCTACACCTCCTGGTGCTCCTATTAGAGTGAAGAAGAATCTTCGGATTTGTTTGGACTGCCATACAGCATTCAAGTTCATTTGTAAAATTGTTTCAAGGGAGATCATTATTAGAGATATTAACCGGTTCCACCATTTCAAAGATGGCTCTTGCTCATGTGGGGATTACTGGTGATACTTGAATGTGTACTATGCCTACGCATATGATGTCCCTACTTCCTATTCATATGAATGTAGTTGAAAGACTGGATACATGATACATCAGATCATTTCCTCCGGTGCATTAACTCTATTTCGACAAAGTGAGGCAACTCTAAGAGGTCAATCAAGGTATATCTTTTGAGATCACCCTGTTACTAATCAAACTCCAAATGTTTGCATGTTTGCCCAGCGAGATGCAGGAATAACTTTTTAAATACACACCATGCCTTTTTGTTTTGATAACTGCAATAAAAAGTGACCACTTTCTGTTGGTCTTTCTTTAAGCAAAATTAGCATGGATTTATATATTATTATTATTAATGATGTATCAATTTCTTTTTATCTATTTGTGTAGTTTAAGTGGCTGTCAGATTACTTCTTTGTCTGGCTATATTAAGTTTACCAATTTATAGTCATTATAGAAAAATTCCCTTTTCATAAGCTAATAACATTAAAAACAGTAATACTTTACTATATAGATAATTTTCTTATCATTTAGTATGGTTTTGGATAGAAAAATCTTTGACTTCATTTAACTTATTCTTTTCTTATTTTGATCAGTTTGATCAGTGTGGTGACGATCCTATAAACAAGATGACAACTACAGAAGCAATTCGAAGTCTTGTTGACTTTCATGGTCGTTCTCAGTACTGCTACTTACCAAGTAGAAGAGCTTCCCAAAGTTGTACGTTTTAATGTACCAAACCTTGATCTTTGATTTCTTCATCATCTATCTAATTTCTTCTCTCATTAAATGTTTTTTTTTGTGTGTTTGTAATAAAAAGGAACAGTGCTAGATTCCAAGGATAGCCAGGCTAGTCTCTTTATGCAGTCCTACACGTTAACCAATACTGGCTGAGCGTAATGATCTGCTTGATGGTCTCCATCTGCATTGGAATCATCTATATTAATGCGGGAACCAATATACTTCCATCCAGGTAACTTATTTCTCCTTAGTGGGATTTTTAACTTGACCCTTCATTCCCTTGTGATTAATTTCTCCTACAAGAAGTCTCATTTTTTCCGTTGCTTTAATTGAAATTATGCAGGCAAGATGTGCAAGTGCAGCTTTGATATTTGGATTTTTGATATTCATGTCGATTAAAGGTTTCCCTCCATTCATGAAGTATATGAAAGTTTGTACTTCTTAATTATGGCTTTCTTGAAAAAGCTACCTAAATATATGATAATACATAGCCACACAATTCTAATAATTCATCCTATATTTGCACTTAAAACAGATTTTTCAAAGGGAAAGGATGAATGGGCATTATTGTGTCACTGCATTTGTCATAAGCAACACGTTATCTGCAATGCTTTCCTAATATTGATTGCATTTCTTTCTGCTACTGTCTGCTGCTTCATGAACTGGTGAGAGTCATGCATCACTGAGCAAGCATGCCTCAATCTCGAATTAGTTGGGTCGATTATATTGATTCTCCGGATAGAAATTGTAATTCCTGAGAACTTAAGGAGAAAAAGAGACCTGGGGGGTGGGGTGTAGATCACTTGTTCCATTGGCAAGTGGTCACAAAATTTTAGGACTGCTGTGTGTGGACAATGTTTAAAGAGAAAAATTGGACAAATGGAAAGAAATCACCTAAAGTTTTATTTCTGCTGGGATTTAGGGCCTGTTTGGATGGGCTTATAAAAAGTAACTTATAAGTCAAAAGGTAAAAGCCATAAGTAGAGGATACCCTACTTTTGGCTTATTTTAAAACTTTTTTGGCCTAAGAATGAGTGCTTAAAAACACTTTTTAACCTTTCCAAACACCTCCAAAACTAAAAAGTGCTTAAAATCCAAAAGAACCTAAAAATAAGCTAATCCAAATGAGCACTTAAACCTGAAACCTCGTGGTTTACAATCCACTTCATTGACCACTAGGTCACTCCTTTGGGTGCTAAGTTATGGATTTTATCCGAGTCATTATTAGAAATCGTTGTGAGCTTTGTTACTTGCGGACTTTATTTTACTTAAAGTTTAGTTGATGTTGATCATTTCTAGTTATAAACTATGGGTTGGGTCTTTTAGCGGTTATTCAGAAATTCGTCTGAAATTCTACTATGCTGGACACTTTTCACTGAAATTCAATTAATTTCTGGTCTTTTTTCATTGTAATGGGTCTTTGTACAATTAGGTGGCTATGTTGGAAATATTCTGAGTTTCTGCCAATACTGTACTCATTTAACCTTCAGCCCACCTTCTATATTCCTTTGTTTCGTTTGGTTGTTTGGTGTGATTGCTGAAGGCTTGATTGTGAATTTTCTCCATCACTGGGATTTCTATTGCAATTTGCGCCTTTAAGTCTTATTTCTAAGAAGTTAGGGATTTATGCACTCAATAGTAGACTCTTTTTCCATAATAAAGAAGAAAGCGAAACAAGTGTTGACAAAAATTCTCTCTTCTTCAGGTTTTGATTTGACTCCATCCATGGTTGCTGAAACCCTGCTATCAGAGCTTTCAAAATATAGTGTTCCAATAGTCAGATGCACTAAAGCTAATGCTGATTCGCAGAGTCACTCTTCTTCAATTATAGACCACAACAAAGATGGCGGTAAGACTTAAATTGGCCTAATTTGAAGTTTTAAATTGAATGTCAAGTTTTGAGACATCATAGTTACCATTATGGCAAAAAGAATGACATCTCTCTTTATCTCATAACAATACTTCAAACTTACCATTTATCCTTAATGAGATGATTTAAAGCCACAAAAATTTTGATGGCTTGTTTTAGACCACAAGTTTAATAAATCTTTCTTTTTCTCTTAAATTTGTGCCTAGTCGAACACCTTCATATAAATTGGGATGGAGGGGATAGTATTTATCTAATCATTTATTTCCTTCTGTCATTAGTTAACATTATCGGTCACTTATGTTTCCTGACTTATATTCTTCATTTGATGATCTGTGTTATTAGTTTATATTAATTGCTCTGTCATCATCATTCATCTCCAGAAGCTTTAACATTGCTTTTGTTGATCTGACATGCGATTACAGTTGGTTTGCCTTCAAGACAGTACTACGGAAAGTTGAAGCTTAAGCTTTCATATAAGTATTTAAATGAATCATTTCCAGACTCTTCTTTAGTGATTCTTATATGGTTTAGCTTCTTTGACTTTACTAGTTAACTGTACAAAGAACATGAAATGCATTTACAATATCTTCGGTTATTACTAAAATGTGCCTGAAAATAAGTGTACCATATTCCAGTCACATTCTGTCCTCAGGAATCAAACCCATTTTCTTTGTGCAATGTGTGCCTGTCTTTCCAAATGAGAGCCTTGCCCGGAAACTTCCCATCTGATTGTCTATGAAATTCGCCTCCTTATAATCAGAGTAGTACTCATCATGTCGAGGCGCTTTTCACTGCATGACCTTTTCTGAACTTACCCCCATCAAATGTTATCTAATTTTCAAATGAGCCATGTCTTGATCATGCTCCTCATTTTATCTGTTCTGCTCTGCGATCATTCCTTTAGCATAGCCACTAGCCGAAACCTCAGACTCTCTGATATCCCAGGCTCTGTTTGTTTTAGTCATCTTGTCAAGCATGTCACTTGCCTTGGTGAAAGTGTGAGGCATCATAGAACCCCCAACAATATTATCTGTCATAGCTTTGTTCATAAGTCAATGACCTCAAGGACACCTCCAAAAGGACATCATCTTGCAACCTATGATTTGGACACCACTTCAGCTTCTTCTTGAACAGAAGCCAAGTTTCATGCAAGGCTGGCTTCCCCTGATAGCTCTGTTCGTAGAGTTCAATGTTTCTGCCTAATTGTATCTATGTGGATAATAAGTGGACCAACATATATTTGCTATAAAACATCAAAATATAGCTATATTGTATACAATAACAACAATAGCATACTTAGTGTAATTTCACATGTGGGATCTGGAGAGAGTAGGATGTAAGCAAACCTTACCCCTACCTTTGTGGGTAGAGAGGTTATTTCTGATATACCCTCGCCTTCAAAAAAAGTGTAATCTAAACTAGGTAGAAAGAAAAATAACGATTGCGGAATAACAATATAAACAAAGCAAACAACTAAACTAATAGTAAAATAAAAGGATAAGATACTATGTGAATACTAGGTAAGACTGCTAAAAAAGAAGAGAAAATGAGCTCTTTGCCTCCCCCAAGTAAATGTACTACAACACTCGGCTATCTACTATCCTTCTTACCTAATATCCGACCTCCAAACATTTATATTTAGGGTCATGTGTTCAGTAAGTTGAAGATATACCATGTCTTGTTTAATCACCTCTCCCTAGTTTTTCTTTGGACTACCTCTACTTTTTCTCTATACCTGCTATAGTCAAACTTTCACACTTCATTACTCCGCGCAACTCTTCTTCATATGTACAAACCACATCAGTCTCACTTTCTCATTTATTCTCAATGGAGGCCATTTCCACCGTCTCATGTATAACTTCATTCCTAATATTGTTTCTCCTGGTATGCCCGTACATACGTCTGAGCATTCTCATCTCCTCTATCTTCATATTCTAAACATGTGCATTCTTAACAGATCATTTCTTTGCTCGATACAACAACATAGGTCTAATCAAACTATGTAGAACTTACCTTTAAACTTTGGTGACATATTTTTATCACATAGTACCCTAAACTTGAGCTTTTATTTCACTCACCCCTCTCTAATACGATGAGAAACATCATCATCAATCTTTTCATTTCCTTAGATTATAGACCCAAGTATTTGAAACTTTCTTTCTTGGGTATGCCTTGTGAATCAATCTTTACTTCCACCATCGTTTCTTGCGATTTGTCACTAAACTTGCATTTAAGGTATTGTTTCTTAGTGCGGCTCAACCTTAAACCTTTAGATTTCAGAATCTGTCTCCAAACATCCAACCAATCGTTAACTCCACCACACGTCTTATCAGTCAATATTATGACATTTGCTTATTCACCACGACATATTCTCTTGAATATGTCGCATCAATTCGTCCATCACTAAGGCAAATATAAATGGAGGCTAATGGTCGATCCTTGATGCAACTCTATCATGACCAAGAAGTGTTCATAGTCATCTAAAGATGCTTCTACATTGTAGTCTTGACGTCATTATACATGTCCTCGATTGCCTTAATATAGGCGACAGATACACCTCTAGACTCCAAACATCTCCATAGCACTTCCCTAGGAACTTCATATATGCATTTATTAGGTTAATGAACACCATGTGTAAGGTCCTATTTCTATCTTTGTACAACTCCAACAATCTCCTCACAAGATTAATGACTTTTGTAGTTGACTGCCTTTGCATGAATCCAAATCGGTTCTCGGAGATAGACCTATCCCTCATCATCCACATCTCCATCACTTTCTCCAACACTTTCATAGTGTGACTTGTACCTTTATAATTGTTGCAATTTTGAATATCTCCCTTGTTCTTGTACAACATAATCATGGTTAACATTTTAATAGCTTTACTTTCTTATCCTATTATATTGTAAATAATATATATGAGAACAATATTATATTTCAAATAAATATTGAACCTTAATTTACTATATTACAAAGTTTTTTTTTTTCATATAAATATTTGGGGACAAGGAAGGGCCACAACTACAAGTAAAATCAAGAAACTTGTTTGTAGGCCATGTTGAAAGAGGAATGCCCACTTATTTTTTGTCTCTTGGAATAACTATTAGGCCCCATTTCCATGCTCTAGGGCCCACAATACATATGGGCTATGACGCTACGTAAGTGGACTTCACACTACTTGATAACTCCATTTGCCTTAGTTGGTGATGGCCCACAAAAAATAAAATTAAAAAAAGTCCGCGTTTCTTTTATAAATAAATATTTGTCTTTACGTACTTTCAAATACAGATAATTTTATAAAGACTCATTAGTCAATAATAGTATTAACTAGTTATTTTTGAAAATAATCTTTTCACGTAGTACGTATAGTCTCTTCACGCTGAGCATGATGTTTTTTTATATATATAGAAAATATAAACTTACAAGTCAAATTTGCATTTTAAAAATAAAATAAAATCATGAGTCGAAATCTCAAATCATAGTTTTTGTAGAATCTGAAATCATGATCTCAAATCACACGTCCAAACGCTGATATAAAATCATGATTCAAAATTACGAGTAACACACATTATATGTTTAAATACAACCTTAGGATTAAAGATAAATGATGCTTACTATCTGAGCAAACCCTATTGTCTTTTTAAATAAAATAAATAAAATCAATGTTTCTTTTATAAATAATTATTCGCGTTGTTTAAAAAAAAAGAATATTTGCGGTCACGAGCCTTCAAATACCCGTAATTTTATAATGATTTATTAATCAATAATAGTATTAACTAGTTATTCTTGAATATAATCTTTTCACGTAGTATGTATAGTCTCATTACGTTGAGCATGATTTTTTCAAAAATATAAAATCTATAATAATGAGTCGTATAAAATATAAACTTACGAGTTAATCTTGCATATTAAGTAAAATCGTGATTTGAAATCTCAAATTATGCTTTTTAAAGAATCTGAACTCATGATCCCAAATTACATATTTAAACGCTGATATAAAATTATGATTTAAAATTACAAATAGATGTTGTATGTGAGCAAACCCTTTTGTCTTTTTATAATTGGACTTACTCACTTACCCACCCCTCAAAATTCTTTAAAATAATTTGGCTTCTACACACTTTCCCAAGAATATATACCCAACTTTAAACAATCTAATCATTTTCCTTCTAGATATATTATAACAATTCATGAAAGAAGATTAGGAATAAAAATATTATTTAGTACATATATAATAAGGTTATGGATACTAGTCACTACCCAAGATTGGCTCAACTACCCCTTGATATGATATTTTATCATCTTGTACCAAAATAAGCCTTAAATTTCTCAAAGTGACCACTTTTTCTTCATCATATCCCAAAACACACATCCATCAAATCCAGCTATATAATATTCCCTTTGTTTCAATTAATATTATATAGTCTGAATTTTGAAAATCAAATTATTTAGTTTAGATCGTGATTCATGAATTCAGATATCAAAATTTTATTTTAAAATTTTTATATTCAAAAACTAAGTAAAAAAGTATTATAAATCATATTTATTGACAATTTAAAATATTTAAAAGACATGAAAAAATCACAGTCAAAGAAAGGCTTGTTTGCATTTTGAAATTCAAAAAATGCCACATAAATTGAGACAGAAAAAGCAATACAACGTTTTATCTTGTATTATCCGGGTCAGTTGCGCTTTTTCCCCTATTTTATCCCATTTTTCCCCTCAAGATAAATAACTTTTTTGCGGGACATAAATTTATATTATTACATCATAATATTTATATATTTAGACTAGATATAAATTTGATACAGACCAATTTATTTAAGTGATAATAATTAAAGAATAAACCGTGCCATCAAATGATGATATCCATTTTTTTTTAAAAACGAATCTCGAAAAACAACCACAATCTTCTAAAAAATATTAAATCCAAGTCACTTTCTGGGCCCATGCATAAAACCCACTAACGTACAATATAACATATATACACATAAGATATACACATTTCTTTCTTCATCTTGTTCTAACTAATATACCATTTTTTGAGCTTTTTTCTCTTTTTCTTGATCATGGAGAAGAGTAAATCTTTCCCTTATCACTCTGCATCTTACAAAGAAGCAAGATTTGATTTCGAGGATCGAACGAAATCTTTTAGCTTCAATGGACCCGTGGGGGGGAATTCAGAGACGAAGAGAAGGAAAAGAATAGCTAGTTATAACATGTATTCCGTTGAAGATAAGGTTAAAACATCTTTGATGAACAGCTTCAAGTGGATTAAGAGCAAATTCTCCGATAATTATTACGATTAGTGGTGTGTTTAGTAAAAGGAAAATTAAACTTGATTTTATATTTTTCCCCTTCTTGATTCTCTACTTCTTCTTGATATTGCCATGTAACAAATGGTTTTTTGAAGGTTTTTTGTATGGTGGTTATATGGACATCATGTATGTGTGATGAATGGGAAGAATTAAGTCATGATTGTTGTATATATATATATGTGTGTTTCTTGTACTTGTTTGGTAAGTTTTGAATGAAGTTTAGCCATAACTTGAATTGCTAATTTGTGTTTCTATCTAATCAGTGGCGAATTCAGAATTTCTTTAAAAATATTCACTATATACTACTACTTACATTTTAATTTGTTTGTTTTATTTTTTTTAGTCTGTTACAAAAAAGACTTTTTGGCAACTTTGTTATTCTGATTTTCCACGTAACATGTTTAATACCAATAGATTGAGGACATTTTGGTCTATTCTACATATTTTTAGTTAAAAGTCTTCTTGAATTTTTTAAATTACGTGCAAAGTTAAAACCAGACAAACAAAATTACAGTATATATATAACATTTTTTTATTTCATATATAGTGTTTAATTTGTTGGAAATGGACATGTCGATGTCTCCATTGCCACACTAATGCTTTGAGCATTAAGTTGGCATTAATGGGATTACGTCTTAATCTTGAAAGAGATTGGAAATTATTAATTTGTTTGTAGCGAGTCAATGAGTTCTTCAATAAATAGAAAAAAGAAAAGTAAATATGATTTATTTTTCATAAATTGAAATAGAAAATTTAAAAGTGAAAAAAAAAATACATACTAAAATAGCAGTGAAGTGAAGTTTTCATAAGTAAGAATAGTATTTTTAAAATTGTCTACATAATTTATTTAATAAGAAGTTGTTGAATAAGTACGAGTTCTAATTAAGGTGTTTACGCACATGAATTCAGTGACAAATTTTAAGGAATCGTCTATGAGTTAAACCTTAATAAAAAGCTTGTTAATTTCCCCCCAAAACAAACACATCACTGCTCAGTAATTTAGGTATGTCAAAAAATCTTTGCATATTGTATTTTTTATTTCATCAAGTAATTAATTAAAATAATACACAGAGTCAAAATCAACAGTATTCTTGAACCAAATACACGAGTAAACAATTAAATTAAACAAAAAAGAGCAACATTTCTAATTAATTAATGGGATGATTGCATTTTAATCCTTCAATTTTGGTGCTTATGATATCAAACTCAACATATTTAACCTTCCATTTAATAATAATAAAAAGCTTTATTTTTTGTCCCTTTATGTAGAAAATATATATTAAAAGTATTTTTAGAATTATATTACTCTCAAATATTGAATAACAATACAAACTCAACATTAGACAAAATAAGTAATGTATCGGTTAATAATTCAATAAATTTGTAAAAAAAACACAAGTAAAAGGATTAAATACCTAAGTGCATCAATTAAAGATCTAATACACTTGGTCAGATATCACAACGATCAAAATCAGAATTTACTAATAACTAATTAACTAGTATCTTCAAAGCTAAATATCTTAGAGATTTTGTGGTCCATTAGATCATGATGATTTCTAAAATCAATGGTTGAGATTGACCTACGATTAAGACTTAATCTATTATCTTCATAATTTTTGGCTGCTTCAGTAATAGAGGCTAATAAAATTGGATAATTTTTAATGTTTTTGAGAGCATTAGGATGTGCCTCAGTTTTAGAAAATTGATTAAGGTTTCTAAATTTGAAAAATGGAGTTGGTGAAAGAGGAGGACTTTGATTAATATTATTATTAATCATGTTTAAGGAAAATGAATTACTACTACTTTCACCCATATCTTGGCTTTGGATACTTGACTCCCCTTGCTTTTCCTGTTAAATCAAAATTGAGGAAAATTTAATCAGTTTCAGTTTCATACGCTGACAGTATTATAAAATAATCTTATATTGTCATGTTTACTAGTAAAAGGGTAAATATAAGTAATTGTATATAAAAAGTGAAAAATTAGACGTATGAAAAAATATGACAGATTATCTGTTATAATATGTCAAGATATATAGTAATACAATAAGTGTATATGTGTTAAATCCAAATGCATGTAATAAACTTGTAATTTTTAGTGTACTATTCTTTCGATGTATGATATACAATACTGAAATATTGATTAATTTGAATTTAAAACATGTAAAGTTTACTAAAGGAAATTTTTTTCCTGATAATTATTTTTTTCAATTCAAAGGCTCAAATAAAAAATATATGATTAAAGATAGAAAGATTCTATTCCACTTATTATCTTGATGATGATAAAAATGCATATATTATTGAAACCTTACCATATGTGAATGATAAATCCAATTTTTTTTGTGAATGATTGGTTGATGTCCAAATTTATTTTGGTAAGTGGAAGTTAATTGCCAACGTCATGTGTATGTTATTTGGTTGGATTTATGTGGAGCTATTTATGGCATGTTGTGTCCTATTTAGAATGAAAAAAGTTAACTTTTTTTTAAAAAAGTAGGACTATAGTTCGAGAAAGTTTACTATGAGTGAAATACACTCTAAATTCTCGCTAAATTTAGAGGAGGTCTCAAAATTTCTCTCGATTTTTTAAAGAGTCTCATGCTTCTACAAATGTTTGAAATCACTTGCCATGCCATGTAGCAGATCAGTGTGTATCTAAGTTTAGTTAATCAAGTAGATGAATGTTTTTAATGTTGTTAATAGTTTGAGAACAAAACTAATAATTTACGTCAAGTTCAAGTATTTTCAATATATACTTCTCTCTTTGCTTTATGATGAAAATAGAGATAAATGAAATAAGTGGTTCATTGAATTTAGAAATCACGACAAATAATTTGAGAGGAAAAAAATACATTTTCTTACAAATTCAAGAGAAAAACATAATTAAAAGGAAAAAGAATTTACCTCATTTGAGTTTTCAGAAATATTGTTGAGCAATTTTCTATAGCCCTCCCTATTTTTCTTAACCCGTTTGCCTTTTGAAGCTCTCTTCCTGTGGTGCAATTTATTTTTAATTATTTATTAATCATCATAGCCATTTAGTTATTAGTATGAAAATAATATATATTACGAGATATGCATAATTAAATAACACAGAGATTAAAATTGCTATTTTCCCTAGTTATAATATGAATAGTTTAAATAAAAATATATAATTATGCATTCCATTATTGCAGGGACCATAATTTATACAATAAGATTACTTAAAGACTCAAATATCTTTTGTCGAGTATCACGAAGAATTAAATTCCTGATTTTAACAAAAAAAAATAAGGGACCACAAGCAGACACCACCCAAAAATAAAGAAAAAAAAGATAAAATAAATAACTTTATATTAAATATATATAATGATGGCCTTTTGTGCTCGTGATATAATAATTATCATCTTGTATTGCAGGGGATTATGTCAATAAGACTATGATTATAATATTAATCTTGTGACATGTAATGTGTAATGATCTAACTTGCCTTGGTCCTAAAGTATCTTTTTTAATGATTATTGTCTAAAAGGATAATCAATATACCTACTATATATAGAACAATGATATATAATCATTTTAATGATCACATATGTGTAATTAATAATTATAGCATTTTGGAAATTGTAGTAATTTACAAATATGTAAATATAAAAGTTCAATAAAGAAAAAGGTTTAAATGTTATATATTTTAGAATCACTGAAAGCTCGTGATAAAATCGATCAATAGGTAAGATTTTTTTTTTTATAATAATATGTTGGAACTTAGATTAAAGATGTTTATGGTGAAAGTCTAATTGTACAAGAATTGCAAAGTTTGTTTGAAATTTTTCAATATTGATTAAAAATACGAAATTTAATTTAAATAGCACGTGTAAAATCGAAGATACCTTGTGATATCAATGGATTGGGCCGGCCCATCGTCTTCCACTTTGAAAACAGGTAGTTCAGAGAGCCCACATGCTAATGGACTTGTTGTAAAGAACTGACACAATGTTCAACAAATTAAATTTTAGTGCTCAATAATATGGGTGAAATTCACAAATAATTATTTTTTATAATTGTAAAATAACTATTGTCATTCAATTTTTATAGGTAGAACTTTAAGGACATAGTCATGGAGTTTGACAATTTATTAAAGATAGACGGCTAAAAAGTGAACAGTAAACACTAGTTCTATTCAATAATATATAGTATATATATTCTAGGGTTCAAATTCACCAATAACCCACTTTTAGAGAGGGGATAGGATATCCGGATACATCAATAGACATCCGTATACATACGTAATGGGATGTATCAGAGAGGGGAGGGATGTATCCGAGAGGGGGATAGGGATGTATCAGCCAGAGGAGAGTGGAATTTTTGAAATTATTTTAAATGGTAAGAAATTTTAGAGATTCTGATAAAATAAAACGTGTATTTAGATAATTATTGTAACTTACTTCATTTTGAAGGGCAGTAGAAGCAGTGCCACGCAAGTGAGGCTCAACAGACAAAAGTGTGTATAAAAGGGGAAAAGCAGAATGAGGCAAATTGGGGAAAATTTGCCCAAAACATGGCTTGTGTTGCGGTGGTCTAAATGTCGTTGGTGGCTTCACTTTCTTCCAATATTCTTCTGTTGGTGAACCACATAACTTAAATATCTTGTGAAGTTGTTCGATCTGTAAAATTAAAAAAAAAATTAGAAATATTAATTTTTAAAATCCAAGGAAAAAAAGAGGATAAAATATGCTTAGGTACTTTTTGAAATTGTTCGACTTAGTCTTTCCTAAGACATTTTATTTAAATCTAATATTACTTTCTCCCTTAGAAAAAACGTTTTGTTTTTAGCTTGACCTTAACAAAATTTCAATCTATAATCATAAATTTGAATACGTGAAACTACTCATTTCACGATGGAACTTTGTTAATGTAAGGACAAATATGAGACGATGTGCAAATGACAAGAATATATATGAGTGGACTAAAAGTGAAAGGAGGACAATGTTGAGCAATTTCTAATAGCACATGAATATTAGGTCATGTATCATTTGAGATTAAGTAATTTTGTTATCCATTATAGACTTTTTGTTTAATATTACCCCACCTTTAGGTAATGTTTCTTTTTTACTCTTGACTTATAATGTAGCTTCGATTATAATCTAAAATTAAGAGATAAATTTCATTTTTTTTCCTCCTTAAAGATTTCGGACACGTTCAGTCCGCCTATTTCAAAATCTGCTTTGAACTTTAGATAATATAAGATTAAGTTTGAATACATCACTGATACATCATCCAAGACAATCAAATATCTCCAGTCTATAATAAGGATGACATCTAGCACATTTGTACCTCTAATCAAATATTGAATTAACTCAGCAACTTCGAATAATATAAAGTTTTAACAATTCACTAATAAAAACGATTTTAATAAAAAAAATATTTATTTTTTTACCTCATTTCTACCAGGCAAAATAGGTCTTCCAACAAACATTTCAGCCAAAAGACAACCAGCACTCCAAAGATCAATTCCAACACTATAATTAGTGGAACCCAAAAGTAATTCTGGTGCTCTGTACCAAAGTGTCACAACTCTACTTGTTAGGGGCCTCTTTGTCTTTGTTTCATAAAAATTTGCAAGTCCAAAATCAGCTATTTTTAGTATCCCATTTTTGTCTATTAGCAAATTTGACCCCTTAATATCTCTATGCAGTATTCCTCTTTCATGACAATGTTGAAGTCCACATAACAATTGCTCCATGTAACATTTTATCTGCAACAAAATCTTAATTAATTTATATATATATTGACCGTGTAAATAATATTTACATTATTAGGGATTGTTTGTTTGTTGGCTAGAAAGGGGAGTTACTCATGTATTAAAATAGGTATAGCTAATATCATGTTTATTGATAGTGTTTTATTGATTTATATAAAATTCAGTACACCAAGTATTTAACTATCTCATCTAACATAATTAGCCTTACAAATTATGATTCAGTTTATTTACCATTATTTTATGCGATGTAAAAAATGAAATACAGTAGCGATAAAGTCAGTGTTTTTGAATCACATAATAATAAAATGCACTATATGGTCTTTGAACTCACATCTCTACTATGATAAAGATGCATTTCTACCACTAGACTATTGGTGCTTATTGATTTAAGGCTATGTTTATTTTATTTATACTATTTAATTTTATTTTTGTGAAAAAACCCGACCTCTAGAGGTTGGAGATCGTTTTGCATTTTCCAATTTTTGGCGCTAAATTTTTTTTAAAAATCCGACCGATAAAATTGGTTTTCGATACTTTCTTAGTTGTGATAACTATACTCTACAGAGTAAGATCTCACGTCCTGGATCTTGGGTTCCAAACTATACAAGAAAAACATTAAACAATTAGGCACTCAATATTACCACATATATAATTCCTCTAAATTGTGCAATTAGACCTATTCTATATATAAAAAAAAAATTATTATAAAATGAGGAAAATAAGTAATTTACTTACCTGAGGCTGAGTGAGTCTAATTCCTTGATTGTGATTGATAAGTTTAGTTAAATCAGATTGCATAAAGTCAAAAACCAAATAAAGACTATAGTGCATTCTTGAAGTAGCTAATCCTTCAAGCTTTATAATATTTGGATGATCAAGTTTCTTCAATATTATAATCTCTCTTGCCATAAATTTCACACTTTCTGGTTCACTTGTATCAAATCTAACCTTCTTTAAGGCTACTATTTTCCCACTTTTTCTATCTCTAGCTTTATACACATTGCTATATGTCCCTTGCCCTACCTGCAAAAAAAAAAACATGTATTAATTAAGGTAACTACCAATTACTAATAGTTGTGGTTTCAGAATGTCACGTAGAAAATTGCAATCAAGAAGATAGACGACTTTATGAAATGATAACTATTAGTTGAGTCAAAATCTTGACCATATGAGAAATTAACCCTAGTTTTATATAGTAAAAGAGAGTTCGCTATGATTTCAATTAATGTTTTATGTACGAAGTGTAGATATTTACGTGAAACTTATAATTAAAATTTCAAAAATATTGAACTCAAAGTGATAATGAAAGGGAGTCTTGAAGCAACGATACTAAAGTAGTAAAGTTGTTTACGTGTGATCATATATAGTTCACATGTTCGAGTTGTAGAATCAACTGGTACTGATATTTGTGTTAGGGTAGACTGTTTACGTCATAATTCCTTGGGGTGACACGACTCTTTCTCATATGTACCCCGGCGTGAACACAAGATGCTTTTTTGCACTAGGTTATTTATTTAATGCCAAAGTGCATGAAATATTATATTAAAAATCTTAAAAGTTGAAAATTTAAATTTTGAATCCGACTGGAAATAAACTTACCTTATCAAGCTTTTCATATGAATCAGCAGTCTTTGGAACTAAACCAACCAAAACCTCTTTAGGAATATTATCAACAAGCCATTTAGGCCATCCATCCACCAATTGATCATCTCCTCCTATTTTCCTACCATTATCACTTATTATACCTCTTTGTAATTGATCAATTATTCCTATTTTAACTCCATTATTTCCATTTCTTTTCTCTTCTTGATCAATTACTACATGATTCCCTTCTTGATCGCGAATTCGAGCCATATCCCTCATTTGTTGTTGTTGTTGTCCTCTTCGTTGTTGTTTTTCAACTCCATTTCCTTTAACATAACCATTCTCATTTTTCATCCTCTCAAGTCTCTCCGGAGTGAAACTATAACCCTTGCCTACTACACAACCCATTATGGTCTTACACGACGCGAATCTCAAAAAATTCTTTAACGTTTTGTGTGGAATAATAATATGAGTGGTGATAATAACTATAAATGGCAAAAATGCTAGAGAAGTTCTAATTCTCTTTGTACATTTGGCCGGCAAATATTTATATTCATGTAATATTTGTAAAAAGTGTCATTTTCTTTTATTTCTTTGCTTTTATCGTCATGGAAAATAATATGGAAAAATAAAATAAAATTATGAATTATGTCCATGATTAGTAACCAAATTCTTTCTGTTTTATCAAGGAAGTTTACTCTTGTTTTTGGAGATACATTTTTTGTTTAATTTGTAGTAATAAAATAACAAAGTTTTGGCTAGTAGAACCTAGTCAAATTATATGATATACAATCTACTCTAAGTACAAGCCAAATGGCAAAATATTGAAGTAATCAAAAGAGATTTTGAATTCAATCCCTTTAAGTTGCCGTAAACTTTGATTTCTAAACTCAAAATTGGGGATTAAGGTCTAGTGCTTCGAGGGCTTAATGATATGAGTCATCTCCTAATAAAGCTTGGACAATCTAATTTTATATAGCACCAGAGCTAGACATATCTCACCCAATGTTAAACTCTCAAATTCAGAGGCGTATCCAGGATTTCAGAAGGATGGTGCACTATTACGAAAAAACGCATCTAAGATATAAATTTAAACGATTTGACCTTTAGGTTCTTAACATGTGCCGTTAACTTTTAAAAATTATAGGTCCAAAATACATAATATTACTAGTTTTAAATTTTAATATACACATTTGATTTAATTATATAAATATTTTAGGAATTTTCAGTGTAACACTCTTAAACTTTGAAAGATTAAAACAAAAAAATAAAAGAAAATTTAGTTGAAACGTCAAAAGCGTTATCGATAACCACTTGGAGAGGTGTTACTCAATAAAACAATACTTAGAGAGGTGCACCAATCATCATCGTATTTTAATTTTATATGGTACTTTGAAGAACGTGGGTTCACAAATCTATATTTAAATATTTTTAAGAAAATATAACACTACTATATATGATCTATTTTTTGATTCTATGTATTATTCTCATTATGCACATAAGGGAGAGGAGCCGTATGAGGTGAAAATCTCACGTACGGTTCTGGAACGAGGGGAGCATGGATTCACGTGAACCCACTCTAAATACGCCTCTGCCCAAATTAAAATTACTCATACACTGCATATCCATAATTGATCGTGGGGTATTAAATTTTTTTGGAAGAATCTCACATTGATAATTAATAAAACGTTTAATTATTATTACCGGTGTGTCTGTATAAGTAAATTCTAATAATATTTAAATTTTTTTGGAAGAATCTCACATTGATAATTAATAAAACGTTTAATTATTATTACCGGTGTGTCTGTATAAGTAAATTCTAATAATATTGATACTTCTAGAGGAATATTCGTCATCTCTCTCCCTATTCTTCTAGAGGAACATTTATTTTGATTATGTTTATCTTACATGGACAACTATTTTGATCATTTCCTTCTTGGATCGCTAGTATATTATGTAAAATTAGCTCTTCGATCTAATTCACACCCTAAAAAATTATTTCAAAGAAAAGAAGATTGTGTAAACCTTATGACTCATCTTATTAACATTTTTTCATTTTTGAGGAATTTCAAAATTATTTGAAAAATTCATAACATGATATTAGTTATTTCATCCGTTTTAATTTGTTTGTCCTACTTTTCTTTTAGTCTGTTTCAAAAGAATGTTTATTTTCCCTTTTTAACAACTTTTATAATTGTAACTTTAGACATGACATATTTAAGACCACATGATTAAAAAGTATTTTGATAAATTTGACGTATCTTTAATTTATAATCAAAAGATTAAAACTTCTTCTATATTTCTTTATAAAATTGAAAGAATGGGAGTAGGACTTTTCTTTAGGTCAGCAGTTAGGATGAGGCTTTGTATCCTCCTCACCTTAGGCATATCACAGCTTAGAAACATAAATTCCAAAATTATCAGTTAAATATAACCAATACAGTATATAATTAATTTATATATGTAAGATAAGATTATGTATAATAGATATTTATGATTCGATTCTTTTCAAGATTTCATACATAACGAGAGCTTAATGCATTAAGATGCTCTTTTTTATATATAATAGATATTTATAGTCCGATTCTTTTCAAGATTCCGTACATAACGAGCTTAATGCACCAAGATGCTCCTTTTCATATATAATAGATATTTATGGTCCGATTTTTTTCAAGATTCCATACATAATGAAAGCTTAATGCACCAACATGCTCCTTTTTTTTTATCCAATTTTTTTTTTTTATTGTCAACTCCGCTGATGATTGGAATTATAGAAAATGTTAAGCCCGGTAAATAGAGTATATATTGGCATTAATGATTAAACCATATGCACAAATGCTACTCTCTTCGTTTTAATTTGATGTTTTGTTTTGATTTGACACAAAATTTAAGAAAATAAAGAAAACGGTTAAATCTTGTGGTATTAAACTAAAAATATATTCAATGTACCAAAATGTTCTTTTATCTTGTATTCTTAAATATGTCAAGTGAAAAATTGAAATTGAAAAGTCATCAAAAAAGAAAAAAATATTTTTTTTTGAACAAACAAAAAAGAAAAGTAGAACATATAAGTTGAACCAAAGGAAATCATTCCTTTTCATATTCACATTCCAAGTAGAACAAAAAATGTGAATTTAAATCTTGTGTTCTTTCGTGAACAATGAAACTAATTTCAAGAATCTCATAATTCCACAATTTTTCTTATGTTTTACTTTTTGAAATAAGTCAACTATGGTATTTTAGGACATTCCGATACTATTTATTTAGGATTCACAAATATTCATTATTAAAAAGAACATGGAGATATGTAATTTACTAATGTGTCGCCTAACACATTTCAATATCTTGTTTAAGAACTATATCAAATGGAACTTTTATGTTTATGAGAAAAAATATAACTTAAAGACTTCCAAATTGCATGTTCAAACAAATTTCTCGAGTTCCATATGAAAGTACTACAAAATCCTTTGCCTTAAGATGGTGAAGAGAATAAAAAGCCTAAATTAAGGCCATATTACATAACAATACAAATGTATGTAATCACAAGATTGTTTTAAAACTTTTTATGAACAATTCAGAGCATCATTTTTACTTTCAACTGATCAAGAATTTGATCCTCGAGCTGAGGAGAATTTTCTACTGTTTATGGTATTCATACTATCGGTTCAAGACTCTACAGTTTGTTATTTAACGAACTCGCTGAGGCTAACACTGTCCCCAGGGTCTCAAAATGGGCTGTCCAAGATCAAATGGTCCCAAAGAGTCTTCCTGCAAAGCAAGCATAGGAATGGAGCTTGTTAGGTTCTACTGTGGACAAGAAGAAAAAATTTCAAATGGAACAAGCAAAGTGAAAAGGCGGAAAGTACCCATTTGATGTTGCCCTTTAGCCCAAGGCTGCTGTCTTCATTGAAAACACCCCGCGAACGAGAAAAGAGGGTTGTCTTTGGTTGCTGAGATGATTGATCCTGCATAATCAGACTTTGAGTTGTGTGCGCTGTAATAATATCAGAATATATAAGAAAATGTCAATCCTTCAGCAGCAAACAAGTTCAGGAAGCTCCACACTTAAGAGTTGATCCTTAATCGGAAGCAGTATTATCAAAAGCCAAAACTAATGATGGTCAAAAATAAGCTATTTGAAACTGAAACCAGAAAAGATTACAGCAAACAAACCTCAGCAGCATTAGAGGATGATGGAATTCTGAAAGATTTTGAATTGTCAGGGCCAGCTGTCCCGCACAAAGTTGTGGCATTTTCATTTCCTGATGAAGCTTTACGCACTGGAAATGCATGGCATGTCTCTTCAGCATCCAAGATAGACGAGTGCAATTCATGAGGTGATGACTTGGAAATTTCAGGTTGTGAATTCATGCATGCAGCAACAAACGCATCCTGCGAGCTTGGTTTGTCCTCACTGCTTTGGTCATGTTTTTTTAGTTTCTCCAGCAGGGACACCTCAGACAAAAATCCTCCAATGCTCAAGTTAGTGCAATTAAAATCCCACAAAAAGTTTGACTCAACGTGGTGGCCACACTCTGATGTTTCCTTCAACCCAGATGTTTCTTTTGAAGCTAAATTGAAATCACTAATCTTTCCCTGAGAAGATGCTTCAGAAGGGAAGTTTCCTGTGCTAAAATAGGAACTAAACGGCGGTGGCTGCAAATCCACTCTGTTCTCTTGCTTCATTTCAGTAGACATCTTACCCTGCAAAGACAC
>JAJONR010005170.1:0-66934 GCA_029582245.1 Solanum etuberosum
TATATATATATATATATATATATATATATATATATATATATATATATATATATCATCACTAACATTTAATACTATTTTCATGGGACCACTTTCGGTTTTTTTTATCCAAAATACATTACCATATTTTTGGTTTCCTCCAATTATTAAGGGCATGTTTGGAAAGCCACCAGGTAATTGAAATTAGTGTAATTACTAGGGTAGTAATTATCAGCATAGTAATTACACAACCTAGTAATTACGTTGATATGTTTGTTTGCCACAGTGTAATTACAGGGTAATTACAAGTATACTGTTTGGTTGCACAAGTGTAATCATAAGGTTAACTAATTATTTAAAATCAAAAAATTATATTGGACAAATAAGGGCCTTTATAAATGATATTAAATTAAATACTTAAGATATACATATATTGTCTCTTGAAAATATATTAATAAACATATGTTCTTAACTAATACTATTTAAAAAAATTGATTTATATTTTTCAATTTAGTATATTTTAATTAAATTAATCATAAAAACTAAAAGTACATAATTTCTATGAACATCATGAAATGTATGCTTGACAAAAAAATCAGTATTATAAATATAATGTCATAAAACTATAACATTTGACAAAAAGATAATCTATCAAGTCTAACTTTAAAATAAATAGCTTGTAATGTAAAATATCGAGTCAATACTCCTAAAACAAATGAAATTGAAAATATAACATAAGTTGTAAACTAAAAACAAAATATTTAGCATAATACTCTAATATCAAATTTCAACATAACATACATAAATATGATTAAAAGAAAAGGAAGACGTAAGTTCATAACTTTATTCAACAATGAATTTTACTTTAATTTAAAAATTAGAATACTAACAAAATCATACTAATGATTTTTTTAGAAGATACGAAAAATTGCATGGAATCACATGAAGTAAAAGTTGAGAATAAGAAGGAAATCAAATATAAATATAATAAAAAACAAAAACAAATTAAAATAACAAAATTATAAAATACATTAAAACGAAAAAAACAAAAACAAAATAAAACGAAGAAATTAAAAAATAATCGGCTTGTGATTACACCATGTAATTACCAGCAATTCACAGCATCCCCTGTTAATTGAAGAGTGTAATTACGCCCTGTCAATTACACTCAATTATCTACTAACCACATAATTACATGCCCAATCAAATAGGACAGACAGTGTAATTACACCAAATTCAATTACCAGGGTGGGCTTTCCACATAATTACATGCCTAAGTCATTTTTTGAAATATGTTTTCTATAGTTATAGTTTTAGTAGCTATTGTTTTTTTTAATACAAATTTGACTCTTTAACTTAATTAATGAGAGGGTAATTTAGGTTATTAAAAAGGAAAATAATCCCACAAATCATGGTTATTGTATATGATTAGAACTCTAACCAAATATGACTTCCTAAATAAATATGTCAAAAAGTGACTTAATAAACGGTTAGTGATACAGGTCCAAGTACTTGTTACATGGCTTTGACTAAAGCAACAGGTTCTTTGAAATGTAAACCATTTAGGTCAAATAAGCTAATTGAACCAGATATCAATTAAAAGTCAGTCAGCTATGAAGAGGAGCAACTCATTCCTTTTTTTTGAAAAAAACAAAATGGGGTAAAAGTAAAATGTTAAAATCCCCTGGACACAAGTGTTCAGAGATGAACTTGCCATTAATCAACAAATACAAGCCAGCCAAGCTCCATAATTAAGGCAATTTTCAAGTGAAACTAGGCATAAAATGTTCTTTCCTCTCTGCCTCTACATACTTTGGCTATTTTAGTATACTCACAGAATATACACGTATAGCAAGTCATTTGCTAAGTTAGAACCTTGACACAATGGAAGAGGTGGCACCAACTGATATACATACCATCTGCATTCATAGATCTCTCCTACGTGCTACGATTTTCAGGACGCAATTTCAGACGTGCTAATGCCAGTCCAAGAGAAACCACCACCCTCAATTGGCATGGAGCCTTTTTTCCATTTCCAAAAACAAATATGTACCAACGTGATAAGAGCTACGAAAAAGTCATTGCGTACTGCAACATGAGCTTGAATTCATCTTCTCCTGCCATAATAAAGGCCACCACCTGAATGATGCAGATAGCGATGACGTGAGCCACTGCCCCTACCAGGTGCATCCCATGTGCTGCCCCTATGAGCAACCCTACTCCCACTGCTTTGAGTCCAGCTTGGTGGCTGGTTCCCTAACCCATTTAGCTCTTCCTCCTCTCTATCATTGTACTCCAGAACCAGCCTCTTGATGTCTTGCTTTTCTTCAAGTTCAGCTGCTTCTTTCTGTTTTGTGCTCTGAATGAGGGAGCAATCACGAGGAATGAGCATTTTCTTTGTCTGTTGCTTATTACCTCGCTTCACGAGAACCTTCACTGGAACCTCCTTACTTCCTCCAGCCCCTTCATCCAATGTCTCATCACCACTCTCCCCTTCAACCCCGCGATGGTCCTTGGTTGGGCCCTCAAAGACATTCATTGGTATTGTCATGTTTAGTGTAGGCCTTCCCCGTAATTCCAATTTTCTTGAATCCAAACTTTCCTGCGAACTCATGTAACAATAACCGTCAGTAAAAAGGGGACAACTTTTCATGTGTAAATTATAAAGAGAGTAGCTAATTTGCAATTAAATCTGCAAGCATAATATATCTTCAATCATCATTTAATTTCTTTATATTTTATCAAATTGATTCCCTGACTTCTAATTTCTACAGCGGAGGGGATGGGGGAGAAGGAAGACAGAGAGAACCATCAGCAGACCAGAGTCCTATACTTGCCTGCATCAGAGCCCGAAGCTCTCTCTCAAATTCTGCTTCCTCCAGAGGATCAACCTCTGCAACCTTTGACCTGACATGTACTTTATCCTCCTCATCAGAACCAGGTCCATCACCCTCATCAGATTCATCCTCAGTGTCACACCTATCATCCCGATTCCAATCATCTGTCTCTTCATCATCATCATGAGCCACATGCTCAATGGTGCCATTCTCTGAATCACTTTCAGTCTCCACAATCTCTTCATGCAATCCATTTTCCTCAATGCCATTTGAAAGGCTTTGCCCATTTACAGACATTCCAGAGGTAGTTCTGCTGGGAATTTTCTTGGTCTCAGAGTGCTTCTCATTGTTGGCTTTTTCAGATGTAACTATGCGCTCATGTTCCTCAAGGTCAACTAAAGCAGCATTGACTTCTTCAATTGATGCATATCTCGTCATGTTAGGACGTAATTCAGCAAATAAGTCCTGGGAAAAATGTGAGCTCAATTTGAGAAAGATTTCCATGAATGAAGGGTTAATTCTTGTGGAACTTAACCCATAGAATGGCCATCATAATTTAAAACAAAGAAAACTAACAAAGTAACACCCGAAATTTCAAAATTTTGCACTCCAATATTTATAGAAAAAACACATTGATCTCCAGAAAAATTTGTAGGAAGAAACCCTAAACCTTGAGCCAACATCTATTACATTCAAAAAATATTATTGCAAGCACCTTTCTATCGTATCTCCACTGTTTGGTCCAAGCATTTACTAGTTCGAGGAGCTGCATTTCTAGAAAACTTTTTGGTCCAGCATTTACTAGTTCGAGGAACTGCATTTCTAGAAAAATAAAGGCCAGATCAAAGGAGTATTTGCTAAAGAGGAATATAAATTTCCATGTTGGTACTTCCACTACAGAGATTTTTGCCCCTGAAGTAGCAAAATACAATTATTTCTCTTTCCATTTTTTTCCTGAAGTTGAAATATTTGCATGTTGCAACTTTCAGGTCCTCCTGATTTGTTGGACCAGGTGACTATTGCTTCACTCCACAGTAACCTACATTCATAGTCTGGACTAACACCACAAGTGTTGAAAGCACGGACGCTAAAAGAGCACTTTTTTAATGACCAAAAAGTCTGTCCAGAGCCAAGGCCAACTGCAGCCTTCAAAACTCGGGGGTGATGAGCTCGCCCCTCTAACCTCTTCACTCAAATACTGGAATTAGTTCGTTTGGTGCATGGCTCAAACTTGTGACCTAAGCACAAGTCCCCCAACCTTTGTCAATTGAGCTAACCCTGGGGGGCTTTGAAAAAGCATTACATTGCCACTTACATGTAAAATTGTTTGTGTATTTGATAATACAGGTAACCACTACTTAGCTAAGGAAATATAAACTAATGCTTTCACATAGGACTGTACAGATTAAGAGCCCGTTTGGATTGGCTTTAAAAAAGTAGCTTTTACATCAAAAAATAAAAAGTCAAACTTAAATGACTTTTAAGTCAAAAATAAAAAGCAGGGAGAGTCCTACTTTTGGTTTTAAACTTCTTTTAAGTCATTTTTAACTTATTTTAAGTTATTTTTAACTTTGTCAAACACTCCCAAAAGCTAAAAATGACTTAAAAGTAGGTTTGACCAACTTTTAAGCCAATTCAAACAGGCTCTAAATCCCCTCAACACATAAATCCTACCATTGCAAAGAAATATAAAATCACAAAACCAAACAACAAAAGAAACTGACTGAAGCGAAGAGCGTAAATGTGACATCAAACCTTCATGCACACAACAATTTTGTACGCGATATAAGTAGGCAGTTTGCATATTTTCAGCCAGGAATGGATGTATTTGCTTATAGTTCCCAATACTGTGTAAGACTACGTAATTACATTTTTGACTCACAATTGTGGGGAACAACTTCTAATGTACTTTATGTAATGTTATAGGGCAAAAAGTAAGTTACGTTTCTTCATTTCTAGTGATGAGTTTTTGCATAGTACAGGCATGAATAGAGATGGGTAGAGAATCTAAAGGAACCAACCTGTAAGTCAAACTCTATATCCAGGGGGAGTACACCTTTGTTCAGTATGTATCTCTGGAAATGTATTAGGAACCGATCAAGTTTTCGCTTTGATGAACCTCGATCAAAGTAGTGCCCACAGGTTTCAAGTAGCGTAATAACCATCCTGATGCGGAAACAATCCTCGGGAGGATCCAATACATCTTGCTGAGGGGAAAAAGACAGACTTGCATAAGATGGCAGTAAATGGTTCTCTCGAATACAAAATTAAACTAGGAACGAAAGCATTTGAATTTCATCTAAAATCCCAAATCTATGGCATAACAAAGGACTCCAGAATCCATGCAATGACATTCTTTTCTTTTGATAACCAAGAAAACCCCGAGGCCACCAGTATGCAAGAAATGACAAGATATTACTAACTTAAGTCTAATAAAGTGGCATGAGTGGAAATCCTGAATATTGTAGAAGTTCTATAATAATATTTTAAGAGCATGAAAGCTGGTAGCGCAGGTTGGATCTTAGCCTAAATTCGCTCGTTCCCGGTTGAATGAAGCCTATTCGTTTCATAAATACATATCGATGACTGTGAAATAATAAGATAACTATATGCCATTATTGCCAGATTTCCTTTCACAAGGATAGCCACGGTAATGTCCCGTCAGTGTTGTCAAAGGCTAAAAGCTCAAAATAAGCTCTCCAGGTCTAATGGGCCTTTAAGCTCAATCAAAGTGTGGGCTTTAATTTTAAAAGGCACATGAGGGGGAAAAATATATATGTAATTCCAGAAAAAAAAATAACAAACTCATTCATAATGTTTTCCTTAACAATTAATCTACTTATTTGCCAATTATATTTGTTTTTTAGTACCGCTCTATTTCAAGACAGAACACATCATGGGCAATGAGGTGCATGCCTTGGTGCCTTGCCTACTCAAAAGCAAGGCTTAAGTGAGGCAAAGCACCCTCCTTGAGCTTCAGGGCTTAAGTGTGCCTTAAATGAGTCTTCGACAACACTGCACCTCTTCAGGAATAAGTTGTCCACCATGAGGTTCGTAAAGCTAATTACAGTATCCAATGAAATAAGGTTATGAAAACCACAGTTGGAGAAACTTCATTTTTTGTGTTCAAATTTATTCCATCAGTTTTCCGTGGTTTATAACCAGTTAGTTTGAGTGTATCTGTCATCTTCAAGTCATGTCATTGTCTCAAGGATTCTTCAGAATGAGAATAAGTTCCAACGCCGGTCTTGCAGTTGCAGAGCTTATATGTTCCAACGAGAACAGGCCACGTAATGCCACATTCTAACAGCCAATGCTAACATAGACTGTTTCCAAAATAAATAGTACATAATGCATATGCAACTGAAGATTGGTTAAAAGGACATCCATACCTCTGACGTTCCATGGCCAAAAACGAGAATCAAATAGAGCGTATCAAATATCACAGAGGAATCAACAAGTTCATAGTTATACAACTCCCCTAGGAAACGCATGTGAGCAATACGTCTTTGCTGCATCCCATAGTCATTCAACTCTAATCCCACCCTGATCTCCTCCAGAACCTGTAGAAATTAGAAAGTTCGAAATTTCAATTGCAAAAACGACATCAAGTGTATGATGCAATTAAATCGTATATATCAGTCGAATAAAGCAGAATGAACATAGAGGAACCATAGAGCAGACTGTAAGCAATTTGGGATTAGGGCTATTTGATTGATCGATTGGTATAGTGGTTAAAGATGCATAAGCCTTTCAGCACTAGTAGAACAATGTCACGAGGTTATTTGTGGTTACTTACAAAGCATGATGAGATTAAAAAAAAAAAAAAAAAAGAAGGAAAATCATTAAGATCTAAATTTGTATACGACACATAAATGTGGTCCAAAAATTGAAAAGGACTGTTCAAATTAGAAGGGTTAATGAACGCGGGTCAAATTAGGATGTTTTAGAGGTGTCAATTAGGATGGCTTAAAAATGGCAATAAACTGGTTAAGCATTGACAAACTATTCGATATATGCCGTACCTAGCTTATTAATGTCATAATAGTCTTTCTAGTCTAAGAGCAGCCTGAACTTGGAAGTTCACACTCAACGTGAAGGAAAGTGCTTCTACTCTCTCTTTTTTTATAAGATGTGCTTTTACTCTCTATGAGCCCTCCACATAGTGGTACATCACCAGACTTGCCTTAGCTTTCCTTCAAAGTACCCAACCCGCCCAACTTGACTCAATACAAATTCAAAGTTCTCCCTTTGCTGTTTTAATGCACTGAAAGAATAACAAGAGTTAACAAATCCGATATTTAACGTGATAAGACAGCTTATAATTGCTATGCTATTTCCAGTTCCTATCTTCTAAGCTTGTTATTTGGCTGCTATAATTTTGGCTTAACATAATGATTTTATGCAATGAAAATAAATTTTGGCCAAATAAATTTATTAAATAAATCTAAATAGTTAGATGCGCACATACGAGTACCAAATTATTATTTTTAAAATAGTTACAACCATAAGGTACCAGTCAGGTAATTATATTTTCAGAAATAAAATTTCATTGTTAATAGTATATTATAGAATTTATTATGAGAGAAAAATGAGTACACACATCATTGAAGTGTTAAATACTTTGTTTGAGAATTTGTTCATCCCTACCCCAACATTTCAGTAGACATACAAAAATTCCAAGATTTTTTTCTTCAGATTTCATTTTGAGCATTGCAAACTTCAATGTTTAAATAGAACTTTTTTTTGTTATACTTCTTTTTTTTCCTGGTGGTGGTGGTTTTCTCCAAGATGGGCAGAATTCGATCTACAATAATTTAGAAAATACTAAAATGAAGAGATTGACAAGTTATTATGGACCCATGACCATCACATTTCTCACATTTCCAGAGCAGGTCATGTGGGACATTTGTGGAGCTTCGCCAGAGAAGATGGAGTCACCGCGGCGGTCTGGTTCATGGGGTGTTTGGTTCCTGTTGGTTCGTGGAACAGTGAAGAAAGGAAAAATGGGTTTATTTGGTTGTGAGTCTTTGGGGTTATAATTATCCGGGTGGTTTTTTAATTGTGGGTAAAAATTAAATAAAATTTGGATACACCATTAAGATCATGACACGTGTGTCAGTTCAAACTTCAAAGGGTATATACAGGTCATCAGTGTCCTTAAAGTATAGCAAAGGGTATTTAGATACCATTTACAATAGTTCAGGGTTACATTTGTCCTCTTTCCGACCTCTTTTTTATTTCCTTTCTTTGTTCCCTTTGAAGGTTGTCAACATATCCTTAATGTTGAAGAATACAATCTTTTTTTAGAATTCTTTTAAGACGGCTAAGATGCCCGAGGAATGGAGCTGGAGTACAATGGTTTTGTTGTACAAGAACAAGGGTGATGTACAAAATTGAAACAACTAAAGGGGTATTAAGTTGTTAAGCCACACTATTAAATTTTGGGAGAGTGGTAGAGATGAGAGTGAGAAGGGGTGTGTCTAATTCTGAGAATCAGTTTGAATTCATGTCAAGGCGTTCAACCACAGAAGCCATCCATCTTGTGAGGGGACTGATGGAAAAATATCAAGAAAGGAAGAGGGACTTATGGTGTTCACTAATCTTGAGAAGGCCTACGATAAAGTCCTGAGGGAAGTTTTGTGGCGATGTCCAGAGGTAAGAGGTGTGTCGGTGGCCTACATTAGGGAGATAAAGAACATGTACAAACGAGCTAAAACGTGAGTAAGAATAGTGGGAGGAGACTCAGAGCACTTCCCTATGGAGATGGGATTACACCCGGGGTCAACTCTTAGTTTGTTTCTATTTGCCTTGGTGATAGTCGTATTGACGCGAGACATTCAAGATGAGGTGTCGTGGTGTATGTTATTTGTGGATGACATAGTATTGATTGATAAGACGCACAGTGGAATTAATGCTAAGTTAGCATGTGGAGATAAACTTTGGAGACTAAAGGGTTCAGGTTGAACAAGACCCCGACAGAATACGTGGAGTGCAAATTCAATGATGTGATGCATGAGATAGGCATAGAAATGAGACTTGACACACAAAATATCCCCAAGAGAGATGATTCAAGTATCTTAGGTTTGTAATCCAAGGGAGTGGGGACTTCGGCGATGATATCACACATCGTATTGGTGCAGCATGGATGAAGAGGAGGCTTGCCTCCTAGTCTTGTATGATAAAAAGGTACCGCTGAAACTCAAAGAAAAGTTTTATACAGTGGTGGTTAGACCGACATTGTTGTATAGGACTGAGTGTTGGCCTGCACGCCAAATTTCATTTATTTGTTCTATTAAGCACTTCTTTCACGTCATTATCTTTGAAAAATGCCTCTCATGTCAAGAAGATGAGGATGTTGAGGTGGACGTGTGGTCATACTAGGAGCCATAAGATTAGAAATGAGAATATCCAGGATAATTGGGAGTGGCCTCTGTGGTGGACAAAATAAGGGAAGCGAGACTGAGATAGTTTGGACATGTGAAGAGGAGATGCATAGACACACCAGTGACGAGGCGTGAGAGGTTGGCTATAGAGGGTACGATGAGAGGCAGAGGTAGGCCGAAGAAGTATTGGGGAGATTTGATAAGACAAAATATGATGCAACTTCATGTTACCGGAGGACACGTATAAGGGTAGAGGGGTAGTAGATAGTGTAGTGTTGTCTTGCTTATGCTGGTTGGTGTTTGCGATGGTACTAGTCATATTATTGTAGTTCTTATTTATTTTTTTTATCATAGTTTATTGTTGCTTTTAATAATGTGTCATATTACGTTATTTATTGTATTTCAATTATCACATGATGTTATTGTTGTTTTGGCTCCTATCAGGCCGCCGGTTCATTGTTTTCTTGTTATTTGCTATTTATTTTTTTTATGACAAAGGAAACCCGCAGCCGCTACCCTTTGGGTGCACAGGGTAAAACCCTCGCTCTTATGCAATAGCTCGCAAACCATACCGAAGAGGTAACCCGCACTAGGCAAGCCAGATGCGACGAGCTCGACCCAGAAGGCAAACCCCTTGCTTTCGCTGGCAAGGGATTTCGAACTTGAGACCTCAAACATGGAAGTCCCAAGCCCACGAAAACAGTCTCTCTACCTCCACGAGGTAGTGATAAGGTATGCGTACATTCAACCCTCCCCGAGTCCAGACCTTGTGGGATTTCAATGGGTATGTTGTTATTGTAAAGATGTATCTTCATCATTAAGGACATGCTAGGCTGCTAGCAACCTCCAAAAGGCTATAAGACCATAATGAACTAAAAGTAGAAAATAACGGTAACTATAGAGATCCTAAAAAGTCTACTAACTATTCTTCTATACCCTCTTCTTTACACCCAAAAGTACAAAGTATTGATACAATTCTCTTTGATTTTCTGGATTGAGTAAGAGATATCCTCAAGCATTTGTTGTTTCTGTCTCTATATTGACCACCATATGCATGATGGTACTATATTCCACCATTCTTTCTGGTTCATGCTCCCTCCTCTCCTTTATCCGGCAACTGAATAGATCAGCCGTGTGTTCTGGCCTTACCCAATTTTCTTGAGACAAACCTAGAAACATAGACCAAATCTGTGTAGTAATCTTACAATGAAGAAACAGGTCACTATATTTGTTTCCTCATTTCCTTGCAAAAGAAAACTTGGACATAATCCGGAAGTCCCTCCTCAATTTTTCAGAGTGAGACATGCTCTTCTGGTTACCAACCAAGTAAAAATCAGGTATTATACCTCTTGTGTGCAGTTGTCATTCCCTGAAAAATCTGGTATTTTTAACCTTGTTTCAACCATAGTACTCTATATTAGGGCTATTCAAATCCGAACTGAAAAAAATAACTCAAAAGTCAAACCGAAAAAGAGTTATTGGCTTATTAGTAATAGTTCTTGGTTTAGCAGTTTTGGTAACGATTTTGATCGTTTTATATATTGGGCTATCGGTTCTTAATGGTTTGAGATATTTTTTCAATGGGTTAACCAATTACCCTATAATAAAATTAATAAATTACATTTATAACATTCAGTATATAATGTCCTTGAGACTTAGGATTTAGGTTTATACTTCCATTTCTCATTGTCTCAAACTCTTGGTTATTCTACAAGGTGCCAATGTTTGGTTCCGAGCAAGATGCAATCTGTCAACTTATGTGCAAAGGTTCATTTGGTTTGTGACCTTGTTTCTAAGAGATTTTCAATAATTTATTTTCTGTTTGAAATCTTAACGTTAAACGGATATCAATCAATAAACGACAAACTGATATCTTAATGGTTCTATAATGATTTTAGCATGTCTACAAACCGATAAACTTTAAAACCGAACCAAACTGACCAATATGCAGCCCTACTCTAAATTTCTATCTCCATTTTGACTCTTCATTCTTGGCCATTTCCTCTGGTTCTACTACAATTGTTGCTCGTACCATCATTTCATCCTCGCCTCTCTACCTCCACGAGCTAGTGGTAAGGTCTGCGTACACTCTACCCTCCCTAGACCCCACCTGGTGGGATTTCACTGGGTATGTTGTTGTTGTTGTTGTTGTTGTTACCATCATGTCATCCTCAGACAGGTCTCTGCTTTCCTACATTAGATCAATATCAGCCAATTCCTCCAGCAGACCTCCTTTTTGTTGTTGTTGGTCATTTCCCCACATGTGGTTCTGCTCCATTCTTTCAGTTTCTGTTTCAGCAGCCTAAGTTTGATGTTGAGTCTGTAGTCTGAAAGGCTACTATACTTAAATTCATACTTCTATTCAGAAGTTTCTGAAATTTTTGCCAAGTTTTATTTTAGATCATTTTGTTCGTTCCATCTAGTATTTCGCCACTTCTAAAGGCAAATTAAAATCAGTGTGGTTGTGTCATCCAAAATTACCCGAACATAAATATCTATAGCAACTAAAATTGCAAAATCCTAGTTAAGACACAATAATATTGGAGGGGTTCATAATCAATAATTCCGCTTTAATTATATGGGTGGGGTCAAATCAATACATATGGATCAGTTAATTTAATTCACATTAGATTAACACTTGGACCAATCATACACTGCCACGTGACTTTTAAAAAATAAATAAAGCCCTGTCTAGTCAACATTAGTTTTAGGGGCATTTTTAAGCCAAAAAAGGGCATTGAGAGCATCTTTGGTCCAATAGGTGGAAGGAGGATATTCTTTAGCCAAATTCAATAGATTCAGGGAATTGTTAAGCCAAAATATAACGTTGAGGGTATTTTTGGTCCACTAGGTAGAAGGAGAGTATTTTCGAGCCAAATTCGATATGTTAGGGGCATTTTTGGCCTTCTTCTGAAAAATAAAAAAGCATTGGTACATATTTTTGGCCTTCTTCTGAAAAATAAAAAAGCATTGGTTCAACTGTAGGTCAGAATATACTTAAAATGTGATAAGCAATTAATATTCATGCAAATTTTGCAGCTGCAGATGTATCCCCTTTTTGCCGATTCCATTGCATTATACAAAAGAAATGCATAATTAAGATGAAAATATTCATTACTCTTTTTTTATTGTATATACTCTCAACTCTTTTCTGAAGATAGTAGTAAGATATAGCTATTCTCCTTAAGAAGATAGTAGTAAGAGACAGATATCTCCTACATACAGTTTTAACCTATTCTCGTCTTCGCCAGGTTGGTTTTACGTTTTTTTTCTTTTAAATTTCTTTCTTGGGTGGTCCATTGCTGCAGTTAATGCGATGTTAAAGGAGCTGGAAATAAGTTTGAAGATCAAAGGATTGTATATGCTTTTAGTAGTGAAAGTGACAGACATTTGTGCATTTGAGAAGGACAAACCTCATCAACAACGGCAACAGAAAAATCATCATGATAGCGGCTTAAACAAGCAGTAAGTGATGCAATCAAATGAATCTGACTATACTTGCCCCTGTGAACCTTCATGAAGCACTTCAAAAGGTATGCCTCACATTCACTCCAAGGAAGCTTACGAAGCTGTCTGAGCACATGCTCTAATGAAGACTTGTCAAGATCCGAAAAGAGCAATTTTCTTATGTACTGCATAATCCACGGCATAAAATTCAAATTCTGTAGTATCCAGTTTATAAACCACAGAAGTTGCAAACTACATGTACCTGATGCAGAGGAGGACGAACTTTAGACACTCGTGCAGATCTTTCTGGTGGCTTGCACAAGTAATATGCATTCTCCACTAAGGTGATGTGGCGAGGATCCAAATTTTTAACATTCTTCAGGCGCATCAATATTTCTAACATGTTTGCCATGCGTATTGTAGTTTCAGGAGATCGGTAGAGAAAACGCCCACATGTCTCGAGAAGATTGCAAGCAACATCAATATTGTGATGACTGAAATCATCTAAACAAGCCTGAGGACAAAGAAAGCAGCAGCATCAACCCAAACATAATTCTTACTAGCCCTAAACAATATAACGTCTAATCTACAAACTTTACAACAAAAAAAAGAACTAAACACATTTGAAGCCCTTAGCATGCAGAACTGTTGGTCGTAGTTTGGTTATCTATCTTCAGTAAGGACCTTTAGTCTCTTAACTTGAGTAGGGGTTGCTGGAGAGCAGAGCTTACTGCTCTGTTATACCATCAGTTTGTTTGTTATCACGACAATTGTCAAAATCGAGGCCAATGCTGCTTTTGCATCTGCATACTTATTTCTTCTCTGGGTAGTGGAGATAGACTTATTTTCTTGAATTTCTCAATGAGGTTTTCAACATAAGCATTGTATATCAAAAGTATGGTGGCTATGTGCTACAGGAGAGCGGATCCCAAACTAAGGTTTTTGTTTTGTCAAAATAGATTAGAAAAAGGAGGCTAAATCATCCCTCCTCAATTTACCACTAAGAATATACTGTAAGCTTACTGTTCATACCTTCAGACAACTGAAAACAAGGCCAGGTGGAGCAATTCGAAATTTGCAGAGCTCTCCAATAAAACGAATATTCCTTATTTTTGTTTCTATATTCATTTGATCCTGCAAAGCAGACACAATTTTTTTTTAAAAATATTTGCTTCTTATTGATGGTATCCTTTAAGTCAATGGATAAACTGCATATGTAAGGCTACACTTACCTTCTTATTTATCAAAAAGTTGAACTCCTCTTCCAACAACTGTAAAAGCATAGAAGACACATCCTTCATGCAAGTTGACAGAGTGGCAACCATGCGAGAGTAGTATGGCAACAACTCTAGTGATGTCCTGGGGACATTGAACAATGCCCTAACAAGTTTTTTCCTACTGGACTTGGAATTCAGATAGCAAAACTCCACCTGTAAAATAAAAATTAGGCACAGAAGTATAGATTACAAATGAAGCCGCAAATAATTAAATCTTAAACAGGGACCAGGATAGCAAATATTTGAAGCTTTAAGTCAGGGGCATTACTGTCAACTGGTCAATCAAATCACGGCTAACACAACCAGGTAGCCGCTGAAGCAGACTATCCAGATTAGTTCCTTCAACACCTTTTGCTTTCTCCTTATCACCTTCTCCTTTTCTTTCAGCTTCCTTTTCTCTTGCTTTTTCCTTATCAGGCTCTTTATCCTTTTCATCTTTATCCTTTTCTTTTGATTTTTCCTTGGTCTTCTCTTTATCCTTCTCATCTTTATCCTTGCCTCTATCATTTCTGTCCTCCTGTACAGCTCCAGCATCTGCAGTCTCTTGTGCAGTAGTCTGAGTTTCATCTGCATCAGGTGTTGAATCCTTCACCAGGAAGACAAAAAGCATCATGTCAATAATACATGACATCATGTAATCACAAAGCAAAGAACGATCAGAGTGACCCTGCAGCATCAGTCATAGCAGGAGCACAAAATGAAGTTGTACTTTGTCCGAAAAACATCCAAAGGCTGTCAACAGGCTCAGAAAGTAGTATTTCATAACAAATATGTTTTTCGATAAATTAGTGTTTAGTAACATTTATTTGTCTTTTGATAGGTAGTGTTTTATAACATATATGTGACAGGAAAAACCGTAGCATCCACTTCCCTTCTTGCCAAAACACAACAAACATTGCAAAAGAATCAAACTTTAGGAAGTTACAGACCTCCCATCCTCTTAAAACTCCTAATTCTGCAAGCAACATTAAGAAAAGAATATAAGCAAACTACCATGTTGTCGCTCAGAACAAAGGACAAGTGAATGCCAGCCATGACCTCTTGTGGATTGAACATATTCATAAGAACAAACCCTTAAAGACTGGTAATCATGAAAATAAAAAATAAAATAGTGTCTATTCATTGTCGACTTGTCGTAACCCATTCCTCCAATGCTTTCTTTCAGAAAATTTCAACACACTTTCATGAAATGGTACAAGAAAACTCTGGCTATGAGTACAAAGATCACGTAACACTTTGAGTTGGGCTACATAATGCAAGAGCAAGCAGCTAAACAAAGGATACCAGAATAAAATTGATAAATATCTCCCATAAAGTCAACCTGAAAATTCCTTGTGACAATAGTTCCTGTTATAACATCAGAAGCCAGAGGAGAAGTAAAAGAGATAAGGCACATGATAACACCTAAATTCTTACAATTGAATGCTCTTGCACTTTCGCAAGTTGTTCACTCAACTTTGGTTCTGCTTCTCCAAGCAATACAGCTGGAACAAATGCTCTGCGAAAGGGAAATTGTTACTTATGATACAAGTCTATAACTACACATCCCACTTCAGGAAACAAAACAAAAAAAAAATAACCCTTCAAAGTATCCTGATGAAAAATAACCTGAGATCTGGTAGACATTCATAGAAAGCCCTTGTATCTTCATCATCCCACAGGGCTTCTAGGACAGAAGAATCTTTACTACCACCAGGGGATGATGCATCTTCCCCCGATGTTACCCTGGTTGTATGACCATCCTCGGGCATCACCGGAGGTTGCATGTCAAGTGCTTCTGCCAATCTGCAATACGAGAATGCAATAAATTAGTTGTCTAAATGTAAATAACAGGAAACATAAGGATTTTATGGAATTAAAGTAAGGTACAAAACTAAACAAGCGAAGAGGCAGTTAAAAACATTAGAATAAATTCATAGTCAAAACCCACAAACACCTTCAAGGCATAACAACATACGTAACAAAATGAGTCACGTAGGAAGAAAAGTATGCGGAAATAAATGTAGCATGTACTGTGTAGCATCAAGACCCTAGTGAGAGAAAATTATTTGCCTAGTACCTTAACTTGTCTTAATTTCAGTTTTCGCTGATTGCAAGTGCTGGTTAGCAAAAGATGCTACGACATGGGACATATGCCCTCTTATAGCGGGTTAGGAAAGAGGCTTCAGGCTTCAATATCAATTTGGTTGTTGCTGGACACATTATCATCACTATAGAGAAAACAGTCTTCAGATATACAGCTGATGGATTCATATCACACACATAAGCAGAGTCTCATGTAAGCGTTCAAAATATATTCCCCCGTTCTAGGGTAAGGGACATGCACAGAGATTTCAGACCAAGGGAAATAGAAATACAGGAAATTCCCAGCTTTAACCTGTTTTGCAACTTATACTAATTGTGAAATTGTCATTCACATTCAAGTAAAGTGCTCTTAATCATTATACACTTTTACGAGGTGTAGAAGTGCAAGTGCTCGTGCTCATAACCATTATCCCAGTCCTGGAAAAAAAAGTGGGCAACTTTAGGAGGGTACTCCAGAATATATAGTTGATGACGTTGTCTGCCATCCGTCATTATTTTCTACTTCATTATCCTGGCCTTCAATTATCTGTCCACGTCATGATCAATATTATATATATATATATATATATATATATATATATATATATATATATATATATATGTGTGTGTGTTTGATCTGTTATGTAATAAAATCCTTCAAAGTAGTGTCTAGAGAGAGGGGCTCCTACTTCTCTCTAGAAGCTAGAAAACTTAAAGATCTGCAATACAAGGAGGCTTTGTCAACTCCTGCCCTTACACTGGATGGAGGGTGCAGAAAATTGCACAGGTGAGTATGAGCCGATGTTCAGATTGTCGGCAGGTCATATTGTGGAAAGGAAATCTTTCTTTGCGATGTGCTTGGTGGGAAGGTTTGAGAAGAGAGTGACTTCACCAGATCTGGTTTCCATGTCAGCAGCAAAGACATGGGCAGTGGAACTTTAAATTCTTCACTGGATCTGGTTTCCATGTGAGCAGCAAAGACATGGGCAGTGGAACCATGGATTAAAGTATCTGTCTTCCATACGAGACTCTACTTTTCTCTTCAAATTCTCTAGCGAGGCAGAGACGGTCCGGGTCCTTGGGAAGGCGATGGAAAACAACTTCCTTAGTCTTCAAAAATGGTCTGAGGATACAGTTCTTCTGAATGTACAAAGGCAGAGAGGAGTTGGGGTGGTGAATGTGCTAGATTTGCCATTGCACCTTTGGTGCAATTTTTAATTTTTTTTCAGATATATTGGGGATAAGAGTGGGGGTTTCTTGGGGATGGATTGCAGCCTCACTGATGTGTTGTGGGTCAGGGTTTTGGTGAGGAAAGGGTGAAGTATGCAGGTGTCTATGATGGTACAAGGAGGAGACGAGAACTTCAAGGTCTGGTTAACACCAGATTTCAGCCCTGAAATTCTCAAAGAGAGTCGAGATAGAGAGGATAGAATGGGAGGAGGAGGAGATAGGGAGAAAGTGGAGAGAAAAAATCAATTTCCTGAGGAATAGAGGTCTCATTCACCAGCTTCCATGGCTGGAAAGTTTTTTACGGCTAAGGGAAAGGAGAAGATTGACGACAGGTTTGAAGTTGAGAGGGATAGGGAAAGGAGGATTTCAGGGAAAGATCGAGTATACCCCTGAATTAGTGAACCTGTTTGAAGGAAGAAACTTAACCGGTTCACTAACAAAAATGAACTGGCTTAGCTCTCCAAACAAGACCAGACCTGTCGTTTTGTCAACAGTAAAGGGTAAAACAGAGCTGGAGGGTTCCAACAAGGTCCTCAGTCTCTAGGGGTGTCAGAACACGTGGCTGATTTTCAGCGAAGGGGGACGAAGTGCAGGAAGTGGCGAATGGATGCCGTCATGCACAGTGAACAGGTACGCCGGAATCCCGACGCCGACAGGGCTATTGCTGACGAAAATTTCACTGGTGGTGATCGGAATCACTGCAAAGTGCAAAGAGACTTTGGGGCTGGGGGGGGTTTCTACCAAGGAAGCTGCAATGATGGGGTCGACAGGAGGGTCCTGTTTTGACGTTGGAAGGGTCAGAACACCCTTGTCCAGTTGATTTTGTCGCGGAATCTTCCAATGTTTCTTGCGGGGACTCAGAGAAGGCTATTCCTGTCTCTCGCCGGCTGGATAGGGGTGAAATGGGGGCGGTAAGGCAGTCTTTTCTAGAAAATAGGTCCCCCATAGCATATTGTTGTGCCGGGAGGAGTCTTTGGGGAATTTTGCAATTTTTCTTTCAATTCAGATGAGGGTGTTACTAGGAACATCATTGGGGTAGCTGAAAAAGGTGTGGGGAGAGGAAAATTTCCAAATGGGCAGAAAAGAAGTACATTAATTTCTGGAAGTTCTTAGGGGTTTCTTTTGAAGGTATGGAGGGGAAAGTCATTGATCTTATGAATTTTATTTGAATAATAAAGAGGCTAGAGGGAGTGATGAGGTGAAGGGCATAGAATTAACAGAGGAAAACCATCCTAGCTTGGTGGAGCTCAGAGGAGGGGGTAAGCTTTTGGTGTATGGTAGGAGAAATAGAGATGCAAACAAATGGAAGGAGGGGGGTGAAGAGCGCAAAGGGGGTGTTGAAAATAGTTTCGTTGATGAACTGCAAAATCATTAGTTGGAATGTGAGGAGGTTGAACAGCCCCAACAAAAGGGCTATTTTAAAAGCAGGCTTTAGAGAATGGGGGTAGACTTGATTTGTATTCAAGAGACAAAATGGAGTCTTTGACGGATGGGTTAGAGACAAGTGTGTGGGGAGGAAGATGAGTGAAGTACGATCGCATTCCAGCCCGTGGCAACGCGAGTGGCATTCTAGTTCTTTGGGATGACAGGAAGATGAGTGCTTGGAGGTTAAAAAGGGGGAGTTTAAGATATTGGGGATGGGGTAGGATAAGGTTTGGGAGGAGTCTATGGACCTAAGGGAGGGGGTTCAAAGGAGAGGTTTGGGGAGAAAATTGGGGTGGGGATGAGGAGATGGGACATTCCTTGGGTAATAGGGGAATTTTAATCTTATAAGATTCCCGGAGAACAGGGTGGGGTGTAGGGTAATATCTAGGGCCATGGAAGAGTTCTAGGAGTTAATTGATAACCATTATCTTATCGATTTACCTTTGACCGGAGCAAACTTCACCTGGTCTAGATGGGAGGACTCATCTTCCAAATCTAGATTAGAATAAATTCTTAGTGCCTACTTCTTGGGAGGAGTTGGCACCCGGAGTGTTATAAGTCCCTTTATCGAGGTTGACCTCAACATCATTCACCTATTTTGTGGGATGGAGGTAGAGGAAAAAGGAAGAATTCTCCGTTCAGATTCAAGAATATGTGGCTAAAAGCAACTGATTTTGGAGAGAAAGTGATTGGGTTGTGGAGTAGCTATATCGTGGAGGGGAGACCTTCTCTTCGTCTTGCTAAGAAGCTAAATACGCTTAAGAATGATTTAAGGGTGTTAAATAGAGATGTGTTCGGGAGTGTCGAGGTGAGGATAGGGAAGATTATCAATGAGGTGGGGAAGTTAGAAAGTTTTGGAGTGAGGAGGGACTTGGAGGAGAGGGAGAAGGTGAGGAAAGAGGAATTGAATAGGGAGTTAGCCTCGTTGGCAATGGCCCAAGAGATTAGTTGGAAACAAAAATCGAGGCGGTTGTGGTTAGATGAGGGGATGCTAATATGAATTTTTTTAATAGGGTGGCAGTAGCTAATAGGAGGAGGAATTTTATAGGGTCAGTGGAGATGGATAGAGAGGTGCATGTAGGGGAGGAGGAAGTAGAAGTGGCTATTGTTTAGTTCTATGAACGTTTGTTCAAAGAAGAAGCGGAATGGAGGCCAAGCTTGGGAGGATAAGGTTTAATCACATCGAGAGCGATAATAGTGGGGCTTGAGAGGGCTATTGAGTAGGAGGAGGTGGTGAGGTAGTGAAGTGTTGTCCAGGTGAGAAGCCCAGGCCTAGGGACGTAACGGATTTACTTTGGCTTTCTTCCAACATTGTTGGAGTGTGAAGAGTGATGTTATGCAGGCCATTGTTGAGTTCTCGAAAAGGAATTCGAGAGAAGTTTAAATGCTTCATTCATTGTCACTATCCTTAAACGAGAGGGAGCACCGAATATCGGGGAGTATAGACCTATTAGACTAGTGGGAAGCATCTATAAGATCTTTTTTTTAAATAAGATCTTATCTAAGTTACTGTCTAATAGACTTAAGAAGGTTCTGAATGAGACAGTCACATCTTCACAAAATGCTTTTGTGGAAGGTAGACAAATCTTGGATGTAGCTTTGGTGGCAAACGAAGTGGTAGATTTGAGAAAGAAGCAAGGTATACCAAAAGTGTTGTGCAAGCTAGATCTTGAAAAGGCTTATGACCATGTAAACTTGAAGTTCCTTGAGTTCATTATGCTGAAGATGGGTTTTGGAGAGAAATGGAGAAAGTAGGTCAAGCTTTTGTATTTCTTACGTGCGCTACCCATTGTTGGTGAATGGCAACCCGTGTGGCTTTTTGGCAGTTCGAGAGGGTGGAGGCAAGGGGATCTTTTATCACACATGCTCTTCATTTCAGTGATGGAAGCTTTGAGCATGACGATGGATAGAGCTATTGATGGGAATCATATAAAATATTTCAATGTTGCGGTTGGAGGTGTTGGGTCCGTATTGATTTCTCATCTTTTGTTTGCAAATAATACCCTGGTTTTTTTTATGTAGATGCGGGTCAACTAGATATTCTAGGCTAAGAATAAACTTGGTCTCAGGTGGTGTGATGTCGGGCCTCAAAATTAATCTTAGAAAATATGAGATCATTCTCATTGGTGAGGTGGACAATATTGACTTGACCACTCAGGTTTTGCATTGCCGAGTAGGGGCTTTTCCTATTACTTAATTGGATCTTCCATTAGGGTCTTCTAATAAAGACATTAAATCTGATACTTTAGAGAGTCAAGAAGAGGCTTGCAAGTTAGCATAAGAAATATTTGTCCAAAGGAGGGAATAAAGTGCTTATTAAGAGCACATTATCAAGCATCCCCACTTACTTTGTCTCTTTTTCATACCCCTCCTAGTGTTATTGGGAAATTGGAAAGTCTCCGCAGGAACTTTTTTTGACATTAGACGGGTCAAGAAATTTTCATTTGGTCTGATGGGAGACTGTGACAACTCCACAAAAGTTGGGGAGGATTGGGAGTTAAAGACTTTTGAGTCTTTAACAAAGCTTTGTTGGGGAAATAGTTGTGGAGATTCCGAGAGGAGGTCCAATCCTTATGGAGAGAGGTGATAGTAGATAAATATGGACTGGTGATGGGGGGTTGGAGAACTAATGATATCACTTTGGCTTTAGGTTGTGGAGTGTGGAGGAATATCACGAAGGGATGGGCAGAGTTTTATGAAAACATCTCTTTCAAGGTAGGGGATAGGAGAAGAGTTAATTTTTGGGGATACAAATAATGTGGAGACTTGTGCCTAAAAGATGAGTTTTCGAGCATTTATGGGTTTCTTGTCAAAGGGAGGCGTTAGTCCAACATATAAGGGGGTCACGAGGAGAAGAAACGTTTAGGGATTTTGGGTTTATGAGGAATTTTCAGGATTGGGAAGCAGATAAGTTTCAAAGGTTGCAAGCTCTTCTCCATCAACATTCTGAGCCAAGTGACCGACCCGATACTTGGTGATGCTAGTTGGGAACAATTGTGATTTCTCTATCAAGTTATTTTATGAGAAGCTTTTGCACAGGCAGAGGAGGCTTTTCGTGTAAAGTCGATTTGGATCTCTAAGGTGCTGAGTAAGGTGTGCTTTTCTACATGGTTAGATACTTGGAGATGCTAGTTGGGGAACAATTGTGATTCCTATGTCAAGTCCTTTTTATGAGAAGCTTTTGTTGAGGGCATAGGAAGCTTTTCCTGAAAAGTTGATTTGCATTTCTAAGGTGCCGAGGAAGGTTTGTTTTCTTCACATGGTTAGCTGCTAGAGGGGGTGATCTTAATGGCCGAAAAGCTTAGGAAAAGAAAGGTCACATGCATCAGTTGGTGTTACTTATGCAAGGTGGCGGGTGAGGATGTAGATCATATTTTACAACATTGCAGCTTGGTCACGAGACTGTGGTGGGATATGTTTAGCTGGTTTGGTATTTTGTGGGTGATGCCTAGATCTGTGAAGGACCTGTTGTTTTGTTGGAAAGCTGGAAGAAGGAAGAGCAGGGAATAGAATGTTGTTCCTTTGGCATTGATGTGGATCATCGGGAGAGAGAGAAATAGGAGGGCTTTCGAAGGAGTAGAAATGAGCTTTGGGCTTGACCCAGAAGGCAAACCCCTTGCTTTCGCTGGCAAGGGGTTTCGAACTTGAGACCTCCAACATGAAAGTCCCAAGCCCAAACCACTGGGCCACCCCGACGGGTGCCTCTTTTGGCCTTTCATTAAATATAATTGTTTACCTCATCAAAAAAAAAAATGATCAATATTATTTTTTTTAAAACTAGGAATTTAGTTACTCCTAAATCTTTCAGCCAATCTGTCAAAAAAGGATCAATATTATAAAACTAGGATTTTAGTTACTCCTAAATCTTTCAACCAATCTGTCCTTCTGGTCTAAGTAGTCAAAAACTAGCCCTCCAAACCTAGGCCCCTTAATTTTGTCTCATGTCTCCCACAAGAATTTCACAACCCACCTTCATCAAAACCATATGCAAATTCTAGTCAGAAAGCTGTTTGAGGGAGATAACTAGGATAACAAAACACATGCAAGCATTCATGACCATCATCATTGGGTGTTACCAAAAGTCAGCATGCAGTGAAGCTTTCTCTAGTCTGCAAGAACATGAAAGATCATTTCTATAATGTGCTGAATGATAAGGGGTTCAAAAGCGCTTACAGTCTGGTTCACAGCTAACATGCAAACTTGCATGAGGAGTTTTATTAGCCTATTATCTCTAGCAACTAATGTGAAACACCATTTAGGAGTGGTTAATACCCATGACTAAGAGATTGGCTTAGAGTCGGGGGATCTGTAAATCACAGTGCTCGACTGAACAAGTAAGGATACAACTACTTCTTGCAAGCATGGAGCTGAGAATCTGAACACTCCTGAAAGCCAATACTCTCCTCACATGCCTTTTAGGGTACAAAAGGAGTAAGCACTTGAATTTCATCTCCCATGACATCACACAGTACATCAATAGATATATAGACACTTACCCTGAGATGCCACGATACAGCTGGTCATAAGCTTTCCGCAGTTTTTCATATGCAGAAGCATTCTCCTCATTCAGTTCACCTTTGGCAGATAAAATCTTTTCATTATCATGCTCCATTTGCCGAAGTGACTTCAATTTGGTGTCAAGAAGAAAAGTATCATCAGTCATCACAATCATCAAAGGGACAATTGTGTGAATTTTTTAGAAGCTTTCAGGAAAGCAGCATAGACGAAGAAGATTCCACGTACAAACACTTTTAAAGATGGCTCAAGCATGGTATAATTATTAAAGGCACCAAAAACTGAGGAAGAGAAGACTAGATCACACTACTAATCCAGCACCTTCCCTTCCAGATTCAAAGTCTTCCAATTTAAGAGAGGAAAAAGCCTTACAGCATGCTCAGACTGAAGAAGTTCTACAGACGCATCATAATATGTTTGGAAAGCCTTCCTAAAGAACCTTCTCTGATCAGTAGTCACATTAAGGGCCTTGAAAAGCTGCAGCAGTGGGCAACGTTATAAGGAATTCTGAACGTGGAGAACGTTAGCAGACTGTAATGAAGCAATAAACAAAGAAACACGTTAACAGCATCAAGTGCTAGCAAGTTAAAACTCATCACAAACTTCTATTCTGAAGTCAAAACTGTAATTCCAAAACAAATTGGTTTAGAAGAGATGAGTCAGCACTCCAATCAAGACCCATGTCAAGTCATTGACTGACGATCCATCTAGTTCAACAACTTTTAACACCTTCCAAAGACAACAATCAAGCCATGCTAAAAATGGTCTCTGCACTACGAAATGATATATATCCAAGGGAACCTATTCAGCTACAAGAGCTTTTGATAAAAACTTCATAAGGGCAAAATGGTAAGATCAACCAATCTATGGAAGCGCAGAACTAACAGAAGATAAAGGTTTGACCATATATTGTGTAATAGACTACAGATAGATATTCTGAAGTATATTCCTTTCCCTGAGTTAAATAACATAGAGAAAAAATACTGATGTGTCATAAGTAGCAGAGAGAAAGCTATTTCCAATGCTAACTTTTCAACATTACATATTTTGCTCGGGAAGGGAGGAAGAAAGGAAAGGGAGGTGGTGTACCTCCTCAAGAATATCTTGGCCAGCCAATGGAAGCCCAAGCAGGTATCTTCCTTGTCGAGCAAAGCTAGCAAGAAGTGACAAATTAGTCTGAGTTGCATCACGGTCCTTCAAATGCTCAACACTCGTGAGGTCCTTAACAATGTTCACAAAGATGCCAGTATCGTCAACAACTCCAACAAAGTAAAGTTCCAAAAGAAGTTTTAAAGTGCTACGCTTTTTCATAGCCCTCGCATTTCTGTCCACATCTACATCCTCTGCAGCTTTTCCAGGAAAGAAGATTTTCACAAGGCCTTGAACTAGACTTGGTGAAAAGTCCTTGTACCGCTGATGAAGCAAAGAACAGATCTGGGATAGGAAGAAGATGCATCAACAGAAATAGAAAACAATGTATGTCCAAAAATGAAACACAAAGCTTAGATACATCAACAGAAATAGAAAACAGTGTATGTCCAAAAGAGAAACACAAAGCTTAAACTTCACCGTTTTTTATTTATATTAGAAACTTGTCTTAGGCAAGAACGTAAGAAGTCCTTTTTTACAAGACTCTAGAGAGAATGTGTGCTAATTAAGAACCATGCAACCAAAAATACATGTCCTCTAAAGCATATATCACTTCTAAGTTGACAGCCCATGTGGGATACAATTTGAGTAAGCCAGCTAAGAAGCTTACTCTAATATGACTTTCTAGTTTCTACTGCCACACACGTGATGGGATATGGTGTGTGTATTCTTATTCGCTCTTAGTACATTTTATTTTAAACTGATATTGCTCTTAGTACATAGGTAAGCTAAAGATTCCTTCCGGCTCTTCCCATAAGGATTCTCTACAGTTGGTCCCCATGGTTCATATCCATGCCAAAGTTAGTTTGCACAAGAACGTTAGGTGTGTCTACTATATGATACTTAGCAAAGGCCCTCCATGGTTGTACGGCCTATGTACCGGTAAAATTAGTTGGTACAATATAGTATTGATACCAGCAAATACTGAGTAATGTTTCAGATTTTTTTACCACAAAAAGTATTCAGGCAATGGTAATTAAAGGGAATCTAGAGTAGAGTAGATTGTCATGAACCGAATGACAAAACAGAACTAGACTCCCAAGAATGAAGAGACCAAGCACAAAAGAAAAGATGATCTGAAGACTGGATAGAAAAACTTAGTTCATCGTCAGCTACAGGGAGCATGTCACAACAGAGAAAAAGATGAGTCTCACCAAAGAGAAATTGCAGAAGTTAATGGACAGTTACAATTCCTGGTCTCACTTCTGACAGCAATTAACAACAGAAAACAAAGGTAAAGTTTGAGGGTCCAATAATCTCAGTGTTTTGAGTAATTCTCGTTAAATCACAATTTTTCTAAGGAGATTTAATAAACCCTAATCTTCGATTTGACAAAGTTCTCCTTCAATTCTTGTCAAACTTGGACAAATTTGACCACCTTTTGGCCAAGAAGTCCATTCTCAGCAAATATCATCATCAGCAGGGAACAACAAGATTTTGGAACACAGTATTCACCCCTAAAGCTATTATAGTTTGTTTTGACCACACTTCCCGCATTTTACAGGCCCGGTATAGTATGAAGACTTGCACTATATTTATTGTAGGCATAATCTAATAATTCCAGCAAGAGCAAGGCAGAGCAAACTTGTTAGAAAAAGTAAACGGTTGACAAATTAAACTAAATCAGAGATCAATCAAGTAGGTACCAGCACTGCAGCTTGTATGTCTGCAGCCCGAAGCTTTGCATCACAAATAGCAGTCACTGCTTCACTTACAAACTTGCTTAAGTTGACACTGCGCAACTCTTCCATCAAACCTTCTCGCTGCTCTTCATTAATCTGTTTTAGTTTTTTAATAACTGCAGTATTGCGCTTAATACTAGAATCCAATGTCCTTAGAAAACCAGTGTCTGAAATTAAAAAAAATCAGCAGGTCAGCCTCAACAAAATGCGCCAATATGTTCAACGGGGAATATACATATTCCATATCAAGCCAAAATCCCAACTTCTGAGTAGCTACATATGTGTTAGCAAGTGCTAATATAGGAGTAGAAAAAATATAGTCATTGACCTTGAGAAAGAATTGCTTCATAGAAAACCAAGTAGAGGGGGGAAATATTGAATCCACAACAACATAAGTTACTAAAACCACTTTTATTCTTGTGACCCCTTATGACCATGAAAGAAAAACAAATAGATTATGTATGAAATGAAGTGTACTTTAAAATTGTTTTAGTCTATAAACTACTTCATCCTGGCGCCAAACTTCTGAGGCCAATATAGCAAATCAAATAGTAACTTTTATCTGGTTATTCCTACATGACATGTAACTTTCCAATAAGGATTAAAAGATAATATTGTCAATATTCAGAGTTACCTAATTGTTACCTGTCAATTCTCATGTTTATCACTTACAAGTTCATGAAAACTAAAATGAAGGAAAAGGGAATGGAGGAATGGAACGAAAAAGAACTGGAGTGAGGAAAATAATGGAAGAAATGATTTCACAAATAAATATAACACTCAGAGCAACCTGGTCGTTCTGGATTCAGATTATTCTGCCTAAGAGCTATCTTTGCCTCAACAGATTTTTTGAATTCCTCTTGACGAGCCACAGCTTCCTGTATGAAGATACCAGCATAAATAATTGGAAGAACAACTTAATTTCAGTAAGAAAAGGAAGGAAACACTAGAAATGTTATTGGAACTTCATCGAAGCTGTTGATCAACTATTTTACCAAAGAAAACTAAGAAATCGTCTCTTGAAAATATTGGCATTACCTCATCTTCATGTTTCTCTGGGTGTTCCACTCCAACACGACATTCATCCTCAGGATGTTCCATCTTTGTCTATATGACTGTCTGCAGTCTTAAGCTATTCAAGAAATAATTTATTAGCAGGAAATTGACGATCATATTCTCTTTAATTATAACAATCATGGTAAACACAAAAAAGTACTATTACAGATATTGAACATTTTCTGCATTTGTCATTAACTGAAGAGCCCTACGGAACAGACTTTCACCATAAAAGAACTTATTTTTATCCTTATCAAAAAGAAACCTTTTTGTATAAAAGAACTTCAAGTCAATCAAATGTCGAAACTTAAGATAGTTAGAACTTAGAAATGAAGCCCATTGTCAGGTTAATTGAAAAGAATTTACAAATTACTTCGAAATTGTGACTGAGAATTCATAATACAAATAACCATTTTTCTTTGTTCTTTCTTAAATTTTTTCCTCCTACTGAGAAATTTACAAACAAGGGAGGGCTCAACCCTAAAAAATAAGGGCCTCAAAAACCCCTAAAAACCGAAAAGCCCCAAATTCAGTTCAAACACACACCGATACATCATGCATGAGAAAAACGAAGTTGAAATACAAACACACATACATCCGAAGACGCCAAATCGGACAGAAAAGAAATAAATTCGACCAAAACGCAAGATTAATTAAACGAAGAAACAGAAGTCGAGATCAAACCATCAGACCCAATAGCAGAGCAAGCAGTGAGTAGAACACAGAGAGAGTAGATCCAAAAGATGAAGGAGATGCATACATATGGGAAGACAACTAGAGCTGAACAAATCTTAGATGAAAATGATGTAAACTGTTAATGGCGTTCCTATGTGAGAAGCACCGTACTAAGCAATAGCACAAGGAACGATAAAAGTGAATTATTATTATTTTTGGAAAAAGGTAAAAATTATCTTAAATTAGTAACATAATGTATCGGCGGATATTTTATCCTCGTATTGAATGTATTGTATTATATTGTTTTAACGGAAAAGCGTCATATTTGACCTCATACTCTTAGAAAAATGTTATATTTATCCTTAGATATATTATTTTTTTTGATATATTTGTCCTTACCATCTAATTTTGGGTACATATTTGCCCTTGAACAGTTAAGTATTATGCCACCATTTTTATTATCCCATGTGGCGCTTACATGTCTCCTACATGGATATATTTTTTTAATATAATTAAAATTTACTTTCTATTTAATATTTTGTTAACCCACTTAAATAAAACCCGACCCACCCAATTTGAAAACCCGGTAGTGCATCCTTGAAGCATAATGCGACATAATTTCTTTTCCATTTTTAGTTTCCTTGAAGAAGTTTTAATCGCATCACATGTAGTAATTGGGTGGCATATACCAACTATCCTCGACTACACTAATGGTCTGGTAGAAGTGATAACAATATGAAGAGGGTTTTAGGTGTTTGTTTCCAAGAAGAAAAAATTTTGATAGAAAATATCTACATACTATTAAGTATTAATTGTTGTACCATTATCATGACGAATAAACAATAGAAGGAGTAACAAACTAGTTTGAACTTTCTTGCTTCAAAGTAAAAAGTTATAATTTTCTTTCTACAGAAACTGCTTCCACTAATGCCATGAAGATAATTAAGTAGGAGTATTCCTTCTCTGCATCGTGAACAAAATTATAAATACTACTATAAAACACTATAGCGATTTCATATGGTTACTAGCGTGCCCCTGCGGCCAAGCCTGCCCTGTACGACAAACACCAACTCTATAATGCTTTGACCAGTGTTCATCGATGGGTTGATAAGAATGCCATGGTGAATTGGACGGTAATTTCGAGAGGATAGCTACGGGATTACGGTTAACAGATTTTCAAATTGGGTGGGTCGGGTTTTATTTAAGTGGATTAACAAAATATTAAATAGAAAGTAAATTTTAATTATATTAAAAATATATCCATGTAGGAGACATGTAAGCGCCACGCAGAATAATAAAAGTGGTGGCATAATACTTAATTGTTCAAGGGTAAATATGTGCCCAAAGTTGGATGATAAGGGCAAATATATCAAAAAAGTATAACTTGTTTTAATGAATATAATGTTTGAATATATTGTATTGTTATCCATCATTATATAATGTCACACATCGATAATTTAAATGATAAACATACAAGAAAATAAGGGATGGAGTAGAGCTACTATGAAAAGATAGGGTAAAAGATGAAATATAATTATTAAATAATAAATAAAGACAAAATGAAAAAAAAAATAGGTAACAACGCGATCACATCAAATCGGTTGTTACATAAAATGGGTCTTTTCATCATTACCTAACGATGAATTTAAATGATACGATATAATAAAATTTAAATAACAATCAAAATAAATATTGTATCTAAACAAACAATACAGTATAATACAATAACGGGTAACAACCATCCAAACAAGGTGTTAGGGGCTTTTTTTCAGAGTTGAAATAAAGATAAAAGTGAAACTTTTTTTTTTTTAGGGAAAAAGGTAAATTGCTCTTAAATTAGTATCAAAGAGATCACTTATACTATTTATTATATTTTGGGATTAAGAATGTCATTGCTACTAATTTAAGAGACTGCAAATATCATCAAAAGTTAACAATTTAAATTTTTAGTGATGTGGTAAGGAATGTGGGACTAATTCATCCACCTAAGTATGGCCAACTAGGATTCACTACAAGAAATTGGACCTTTAGCAGCGTGATAAGAGTCGCCACAAAATTTCAGAATATCGTCACTAAAGGTTTTCACTAATTTTTTAGTATTAGATTATAAAAATGATTTTGTCTTCTTTTGCTTCATAACAGGGACATTGTTTTTAAAAAAATCACAAATGACGTCGATCAAGGAGTTTGAAAACACTGTATGTTTTATTTTTATGGCATATGTAAATGAATAAAATATGCAATAATGCATTGTGTAGTAGGCTGAGAAGTAATTTTGATGCTTTTCATAATAATATGAGATGTTTTTAATATTGATTTTAGAAAAGTAGGTCATAACCGAAAATAAATTATCACATTTTTGTGTTGAAAAAATAGGTTTTAGTTGTCACTAAAATTCAATGGCTATTGCAACCTTTAGTCGATGCTAAAAATCAGTGAAAATCTCCAATGGCGATATTCTAAGATTTTGTGGTGACTTTTATCGCTGCTAAAGGTTTAGTTTCTGATAGTGAATCATAGTTGGCAACACTTAGGTGGAGGATTAATCTCGCGCTGCGTGTTACATCACTAAAAACTTAAGTTGTTAACACTTGAGGGTATTTGTGGTCTCTTGGGATAACAGTGAAGTATTTTTTATCCCAAAATATAATGGAGGATATAAGTGACCTATTTTCCATAATTCAGGAGCAATTTTGACTCTTTTTCATTTTTATTATTATTGTTATTATTTTCTTGATTTATTTTTAATTGAAAATGAATTTATTTATTGATTCAAGAAAGAAATGGTGTTAATCCTGAGAATATTAATAACTCACATATAATTGTGCTTGAAATGATCAAAATATTCGGGTTGAAGCAAACATATTGTCCAAAATATGCTTATTTTTATACTAATTAGAGCATAAATAATTATGTATATTTGTTGGTAATAATTGAAATATTTTTAATAGTTTGTTGGCAATTTCTTATTAATTATTATGTACATATTTTTAAAGTTTTATTATTTTTAAAATGTATAACTGACATAATTATAATTAAAAGTTATATGCAATTAAATTAGCAATCACTTTCTACTCCTAATTTTTTCTGATTTATTTTAATTTGAATCAATCGGGTTTTAATATTGATTTTACAAAACCGTCTTCAATTCTTTTAAATGTTTTCTTAGATATTTCAAATCCAAAGTAATTAAATTATCAAATAATTAAATTTAAGAAAATATTATCTTGACTTTGAATGTCTTCTAAAGATAACAATCACTACAATATTGATGATTTAGACCTATTTTTGTAATTAAAAGTGATATGAAATGTATTACAAGAAAAAATGCTACTCTAATTGACATATTTAATCAAGTGAAGTCATAATTTCATTTTTAACACTTCTAAAATAATTTTGATAGTTTATGTAATAATTGACTCAATCTAAAAATATTTTAAAATTATAATCAATAAGAATTTACCTAAGATTTAAATTTTTGTAGTGTTATATAATGTACAATAATTTATATATGCATATTTGTGTGTTACAAAATATTATAAAAAATGGAATATTGTCAATTGAAAAAAAAAATTAATTATTGGTATAAGTATATTATTGTGTTATAGTGAATGCCTATTTTGTTTCTTTGGAAAAAAAAAAATAGGAACCTAGTTAGGAATTCAATTTCACCCTGTGAATAAGGAAATTCTCTTAATTGTAAAGAATCCTTCTAGAGAAATAAGAATAACTCTTTCTTCTCTTTATTATTTTCCTACTTCTTATTTTATAGTCTAATAACACGTTAACATGAAATTCTAACCAATTGAGAAATTAGATATTAATGTAAATGCGCTGAATGTTCTCCAGCTGCTATGTATCGTTCCAAAAGTATAATATATTTTATTAAAAACTTATCTTTTGATTTTACAAATCATATCTTTCTCGTCTGTTATGTATCGTTCCATAAGTATGATATATTTTATTAAAAAATTTGTGAATTAAGAATTGCATCTGAAAACAAGATATCTTTTGATCTTACAAATTGTGACAAAATAATTTTGTGAATTAAAAATTGTATTTAAAAACAAGATGCAACTTACAAATGACTATTGATAATAATGATGAGTCTGTATAAGAAATATACGTTAAATTCACAAACGACCTTTATAAGGTTTGATTCTGATATTTTATCTCATATAAAAAAGATCTTACAAAATAACTTCCATTCATTTGACAATAACTTTTTGGACAAAATTGTACTCCTAACTTATAGACATCCAATATTTTTCATTGTGATATTTTTCTTAAATAAGAAGGCGATAGAGTCGATTTACAATGAGAAATTATTGAGGTCCAAATAATCAACTCCAATTCTCGTAATCGCGGCTTAACATGAGGTAACATCCTCCTCTTCTTATTTTTCCTTTTTTGATTATATAATCTATTTTGTTTAAATTATTACTAATTTTTTGAGTTAGTATTTTGTTTATGATTTATGTGTTGTTATTGTGACTTTTTCTCTGAATAGACGTACTTATTTTGACTTTGATGACCAATTTTTGTACAATAAAATTTAAAATCATGTTATAAGAAAACTCATTGTAAAGAGCTTTTGAGTTTTATGATTTGTTTTGTTTAAATTATCAATGGTCTTTTGGGTTAGTGTTTGTTTATGATTTTTATATTATTATTATAACTCTTTTTTTGAATAGACATGCATGTCTTTATCTTGATGATTGATCTTTGCACAATCTGATTTAAAATTCTTTTATAAGAAAATGGATTGCAAAGAGCTTCTAATGCCTGAGGGATCTGTATCACTCTTTCTTTCGATTAACATGCTTATGATATTGTTGTCCCTCCTTGTATGTTGTTACTGTTGATTTCAAAACTAACTATTTTCCTTGTACAGTTAATATTCACGAGTGTAAATTACAGAGTTAAGTCTTTCTTTATGCAATTTGAAGCATGATTTATCTCTTTGTTAGAGCCACATTGAGTCTGCTAAAGTGTTGAATGCATTGATTTGCAGAATAACCCTTCTAGAGTTTAAGAAAAAGATTTAAACATTTAATAATATTTGTAATCATCATCCTTATTTTTTTAATCATTTACTCTTTAGAATGATCAATATGATTTTTTTTTAAATTTTAATCTATTTATCTTACTATGAGAACCACAAATTGATAATAATAAATGCTCCTATATTAAACTATTCATAAGTGTTTACTATTTTTAAGCAGCTCTTCGTATTCATTTTCACGAGTTGAATCAGTTATTTTTTTATGAAATGGATAACTTTACGACGTAGATGGAGAGAGAAACATGATACTTTTATTTTGTCAAAAAATACATAAATGTTGTCTAAAAAAATAATTTATTCTGTAATACTTGAAATATCTTATTGTCTATAAATAGTTATCAATAGGCAAAGTTTAACTTGAAAATTTAATTGTTATATTTTGTCCAATCATTCACAAAATAACAGAATTTGTATTTCATATTTTCTTAGGTGGATGATTGAAAAATAAAGTATATCGAACAAGAAAACAATATTCAACAACAAAATGAGGGTCATACAATGGATCATATTAAGTAATGAACGATTGATTGCTAGTAAGCAAATAATAGTGATTCAACTTTTTACTCATCTAATAACAACTGGAGAAAATTGGACAATCATCCAAGGTTAGGAGGGTATGAAAAGAAAAGAATGACTGATATTGAAATTGACATTCTATAACGCCTCTATGGATAAGATAAACGTGAGATTAATTTTTTTTTACAAAGAAAATTTAAAGAAGTATATGTCGAATATTGCGGTTACATACAACATACAATTCAAGATTGTTAAATTTACCAAAATAATATATTGGTCGAGTTATCTGGATAAACTTGCACTTGGAGTTTTCATGCTTTAAGGATAAAAGATTTTTTACTTTTTCAGGTTCATAAATATGAAAATAAATACAATTGCTATATTGACTTTATAAAATTTAACCAAAGAAATGCAACATCAAAAGTGATATGTGACTACATCCTAGAACTTGTACAAAATTAAAAAATGTAATCACATCAAATTTTATGATAGAAAATGAAAAACAGATATCGAATTGATACAATCTACCACAAAGGATGACGTATAATACAATATGCTTATGTTGTGATACGAGATACTCCAAAAGAGAAGTACATTATATTGTCATTGTGCCTTCATATGATGAAAGAAAAAACACTGACAGTACAAAAACATTAAGAGGGATGATAAGAACTGGTACACATACTGTAACTATTACAAATTGGGTTCTAGACACAATGCTTTAAATTTGCATACATCTTCTTTTGAAATAAAATCAAACTTCCTTATTTGAAGAATAAAATTGAAAAAGAAAACTTTCTAAAGAATAACTTCTTCTTTTTTTACATTTTCATTTGAAAGTAAAAAAAAAGTCATTTTGATATTTCTTGTTCAGGAGTAGAGAATGCGCACTAATACTAAACATGACGACTCATTCTTAAATATATAGCAACTTTTAGATACTTCTCTTACAGAAATAGCTTTGGGTGTTATTACCTGTTCTATCCCAGTGAAATTGGTTGTTTCCCTTACTGTCTGAATATATAACTTGTAGGTTGTTGATGAGTGGTAGATTTTTACTCATTTGAGGCTTTTTTAATTTAACAACTAGTGTCCTTAATGCCTATTTATGTCGTCCTATTATGTTGATATTTTGATTTTTTGCAGCTATGAAGGATAAAGGACAAGACAATGATGAATCTATGAATAATGAGGCCAAAAATATTGAAAAGAGTGTAACCTCCTAGCTGAGAGTCGCCTAACCAAAAGGGTGGATCGCCCAATATGTGGTACCTCGCCTAAAGTGACAATGTTCACGATGGAAAATATTCAAGACATGTCAGTGAACCAAAATAAAAATGGTGATTCATCAAGTCATTGGGCAAGTTAAAAGTTCCACCGCTGAAGGTGACAGACTTCTGAGTTAAAATGAAGGTGGAATGTGTGAACAAGGTGGTAATTGGTGATTTGCCGAATGTGAAAAGCTGACTCGATCGAGTTCGCCAACTAAGGTTCAAACACATGAAGCCTGAAGCAAAGGAAGGATGAGTTAAAGAGCAAACGACGATTCACCGAATGTGCTAGGCGTGTCCGACTAATGTTGTCGAACTGGTCGCGCATGGTTGGACTAATTTTTAGAAAACTATAAATAGCCCAAATGAGAGAGAAAATGTATGAGATATTTAATTAATCTTTTGTCTTTGAAATTTAGCTTGAGAAATTTTACCCATTGAGAAATATACTTCTTAGTTTTTGGGATTTTTGAACAATCTTATAATTGACATTTGAGGGTTCAAATCGAAGTGGGTGTTGAAGATTATTGTTTAATTTCAACTCTCTAATGACTGGAAACATAATTTGTATACTTTCTTTTCCTTTTTTGATACTTGGCTAAAAACTCTAATTCTAGGGGTGCGATTATGGGGTTGGATGCTGATTTAATTTCGTGGGTTTTGTGTCTTGCTATGTTTTACTGTTGTACATTCATGAATTTGAGATATTTAACATGGGATCAATTCATGGGTTAAAGTTTCAAACTTAATCTTAGTTTAGATTTTTGATTGATGCTTGAAAAAGATTAATTGAAGTGGATAAATAGTTTAATGCCTACAATTTAGATTTGATTGATGTAGTTTGCTTGAAATAAAAATTATGGTTCAATTCTAATTGTTAAATCTGCTCGAAAGAGAGATTTTAGTAAGGTATTGGGTTGGTTTGTGATTCACATAGATGAGACCAAAATGAGATTCTATGAATTGATGCTTTGAGATCGAAAGAAGATTAATGTTATTGAAGATTACCAGTCTATCCATGTTTGTCTAGCATTATTGAGCAAGCACTTGTACCCTTATTTGACATCGATACCAATCCCCACACCCCTAGATCGTCTCTTACTTGTTGGAATCCCTGTTTTCCTAATTGAATTGTGATAATTGTCACGAAAAAATCCTTTATTAAATTTTGTGGAATCATCCACTCAATTGTCCTAATTTCTACAATGAATCGATTTGCATTCTTGATTTCCTAATTGAATTCCTTCCATTATATCACTTCTTGTGGGATTCGACCCGACTCTCTTGTTATGTATTTTTCTTGCTAACGACCACTTACTCTTTTAATAGTTTTTAAGAGTAACTTGAGCGTTATCAGTTGTTGACTGCTTTTTTTGTTTTCATTTAAGGTCCAGGCATGCAGTCCATTTGTGGATGGATTAAAGATGTGTCAAGTTCAGTGGATATTATTGATTAGAGTTTTGATCTTCAGTGAAAATGTATTTACTTTTATTGCAATTTTACTTGAAAATAATGTTACTTGATGAATAAAATTTTATAGAACACCAAAAATTAGTTATTTTAGAAAATAAATAACAATAATGAAAAAAGAATAAGATCTAGAAAATAAATAAATAAGTCATCTATAACACCAGTGCCTAACACACATAAAATAAAAAATAGTACAAAAAAGATCTAAAGTCTTTAGATTTTTGATAACTACGAGAGGTCTTTACGGGTCGTACATGAAACTACAGCTCGTGAAAGTCATTTGTAGATGAGACTTTTGAAACTTGAAAGAACTGAGTTGTACATGACAAACCTTAGTACGATTCATGGAAGTGTTTACAGTTCGTAAACAACTTTCATAATTCCAAGTCCTAAAACTTCAAAACATTTAGTATGTTGGATCGACGACCGGATAATATGATTTGTAAAAGGAACCAGGAGTTGTGATTTGAGTCTCGTAGACCAGACTTCAGAGAATGTGTACTTTAGTATATTACTTTCTACAAAGGGACAATATGAGTCATATAAGGAATTACGAGTTGTATAAGGTCCCGTCACTCGTGGATTGAAAGTTCAGAAACTTAGAAATCTCTTTGATTTCTACGGTCAGGGTTCCACGGTCCGTAGATGAAATCAAAATCGTAGATCCCATCATAGAATCCTTCCAGCAGATTTTAATCAGGGCTATTTGGGTTTTTTCTCACTCTTTTAATTTCTAGATTATGTTGTTTTGACCTATTATAAGTGAGTTTAAGTGTTTCCTAAAAACTCTAACCTCCTTATTCTCTCATAACTCACCCAAATTCAATTTCTTCTCTCTTAAGTCTTCTCCCTCAAGCAAGCTAAGGTTCTTAAAGTTTCAAGTCTTCAACGAAGGATTCATGCTAAGGTTTCATTCCAAGTATGTGGGAACTTCATTAATGGGTTCCTCTTCACCCATTGAGTCCCAAAAATCCTCAATTTGTCAAATTATGAATTCCTCAAAATTAGGGTTTATGCAATTTTCATGGGTTCTAATTGAATTTCAGTTTCTCCTTGATGATTGATTTTAAATTGCATAAAATGATTATAGTTTCATGTTATCAATGGTATTTTTATGAACCCATAACATGCAGGTATTTTCATTATCAGAATTATATTATTTTCAAATGTATATCTCGGATTATCATATTTTCATGAATATGATGTTTTTGAATAAAGTATCTCTTAGTATATACATATATCATGATTTAGATGTTTTCGATTAAAGTATCTTTCAAATTATGTTCAATTATTATGATTTATGAGCTACTCAGTATTTTATCAGTAAGATATAGTAGTACAAATTATTACTGTCTCCAGATTTATATATGTTTTCGTTAGGAGTATACTTAGCACTGAATGGACTTTTAGAATGAAGGTTTCCGTTTAGCGTCTATGTACCTTTAGTAGCAATCCCTAAGTCTCAGAACTACGTTTCACCATAGGATTAGTCTATATAGACTTTAGCTAGTGGATCCACCTCAGCTCAGATATCATGGTCCTTACCTTAGCAAGTGGGACACTCTCTTTTCGGTGTGGGAGTAGTACATTTATAACACCTTGGAAGTGTAAAAATTCAATTGAAAGTTGGAATGAGAAAAGCCAGTTGAAATCTGTAAAAAAAAAAAGACTTCTAAGGACGGGTTCAAGGAAGGTGAAATGGTCTACGGTCAGTGAACCCAACCTTGAACCCAAACCTTGTGAAAAAAAAATCTTAAGGCAGTGGTCTAAGGACGGGCTCAAGGAAGGTGAAAGGGTCAACGGTCAGTGAACCCAACCTTGAACCCGAACTTTGTGAAAAAAATCCTAAGGTGGTCCAAGGACGAGTTCAAGAAAGGTTAAAGAGGTACACGGTCAGTGAACCCAACCTTGAACCCGAACCTTGTGTAAAGTATTCTAAGTCAAGGGTCTAAAGAAGGATTCAAGGATGGTGGAAGGGTCCACGGTCAGTGAACTCATTCTTGAACCCAAGCCTTGTGAAAATTATTCTAAGGCAATGATTCATGGACAAGTTCACGACCAGTAGAAGGGTCCACAGATGGTAGACCCGTCCCTGGAGATTGACTTAGAAAATCCTAGACGCCCCTCTGGTTCACGGTAGCCTTCACGGACAGTGAAGCGATAATGGTCCGTGAAAGGCTTTCGTAAAGGGTGTTTTAGCAGTTTTTAAGTCAGGGCTATTTGAGTCTTTTTTTATAAATTTAATACCTAAACTATGTTGTTTTGAACCTAATTATAATCCCTATATAAGATGTCTAAGTCCTAAAATTACCCATTCTAAATTCATTCTCCTAATTCCCAAATTCCAACCAAATTCATTCTCCCCAATTCTCTATCAAGCTAAGGAAGAAGAAGCTAGGGTTTCAATTTAAAGTCTTCAACTCATCATTTATTTTGGGCTTTGATTATCAAGGTATGTGAAATTTCATCATTGGATTGCATTCATCCAATGGGTCCCAAAGGATTTCTAAGTTTCCAATTCAATTTCTCCTAAATTGCTTAGGGTTTCATGTGATCTTCATGGGTATTAGTTGATGTTGATTTAAATGTTCAATTTCAATCTTCTTATGTATGTCTTGATTTAAATACATGATTTTCTATTGATTTCTATAAGACCCATGCATTATTCATGATTTTGACTATAAATTTATGAAGATATGAGTTTATGAAGAAAGGTATGAATTTGTGAATGATGATTTATGGAAGTTTATGCTTGATTTATGAAAATATGTTTTATGATCTAAAGATTTCTTTTAAGATAAGCATCAATGAAATTGTGAAAGGATTTCTCAATTAAGAAATCGTGAATGGTGAATGGTTTTCTCACACATGGTTTAAGGAGCTACTCTATAATGATTTAAGCTTGGATTAGTAACTAAATTTAGCTTTTCCATGTATGATGATTATGTTTATGAAATTAAAAATTCCGTTGGGATTTAACTTGGCATCGAGAGAACTTTGAGGTGGAGGCTCAAATAGGGTAGTCTCTAGTAGCAACCTCTAGTTTCAAACTAAGTGCTTCCATAGGAATTGTCTTAAATGACCTAGCTAGTGAATCCACAAGTAGCATATGACATGATACAGAGTCCTACCTTGTCAAGTAGACTCTCCCTTCTTGATGTGGAGGTTACATCAGATTCCATGGTTAGCTCACATGGTCTATTGTCAGTTAAAACTAATATCCTACAAAATGAATTAAGTTACTTTCTAAGGTTTTTATGAAGCTTTCATATGATTCTAAATTGCATTGACCATGTTCATATTTTACGATTCTTGTTTAAAGGTTTTACTATGTATAGCTTGGTCATGTATATCATGGTTTCCTATTATGTCCCTTTATGAACATGTTTTCATGTTTATACATATCCCTTATACTTAGTACATTTCATGTACTAATGCATACTTGTACCTACATTGTTTAATAATGTAGGGTGTGATACTTCTTCTCCCTCCGTTCGTGGCTAGTGAGCACTAAGAGATTTTGAAGACTTGGTGAGTCCTCATACTTCAAGGACAATGTCACATTTATTGCTTTTCTTATGTTTTCATTTTCAGACTTTGTATGTGGTGTACGGATTACGTCCCGACCACTCTTTTGATGTAATACATGACTTGTCAAGATTTTGATGTACTTCCGCTTATATGTCAAACTCTGTAATTTTTATGAGATTTCATGTTTTTTCTCTATGATGTTGTGTATATGTATGTCAAATGGCTTGTGTAGGGCCTTTCAAGGTCTTATACACCATGTCACGTCTAGGGTGTACTTTGGATCGTGACAACATTGAACTCCATTTAGTATCTCACATGGTTTATGTAGATTTTAGTATCTTTCACAATCAGATTTTCAAATATTGCATTGAGCATGTATTTCAGATATATCAGTCCAGTTTTGCTCAGTTTCCATGATTATATACTCGATCATTGCATTAACATGTTTTACAACTTCAATATGTTTAGATATCATGTTCATTATGTATTTTCTCATACTTAGTACATTTCAAGTACTGATTTCATACTTTTCTGCCTATATTATTTGATAATAGAGTTTCTGACGTTCATCATCATGTCCGTGATTAGTTCTACTCCGATCATCTATCAGTAGTATCACTGTGAGTCCTCATGATCTCATAATTGATTTTTATCAGATAGATTTATGTACTAATGCATAGATTTAAAATTGTGGACTCAAAAAATAGACTAATCCTATGGTGCATAGATTTATGTACTAATGCATAGATTTGAAATTGTGGACTCAAAAAATAATGAATCTCATAATTGATTTTTATCAGTTGAAAAATATAATTGGGATACGTAAACAATTATTCATCTTTATTAAATCATTATCCGTTCATTGGAAATGCAATTGCTAATGTCTATCCAGAGTGCCATCATGGGATATGCATTTATCAGATAGAGAAAGTTTTAGTGAAAATTACAAAAGTATACTATTTAAGACTTTAATTAACAATATATCTACATACTTCTATTTTATTACAAAAGTAGTTTTTAAATTACAAACATAACATATTAATTAATTTTTAAATTTTAATTAATTATTTATTTCGATTTTCATCTCTCCTCCTTTTGAGATTATGTGCCTAATTTATGGGGATTATTATTATGGTATTAAATTATGTTTGTTGTTATCTCTCCAATTACAGTTCCAACTCTACACGTTACTGATTTTATTCTTTCATCTTTACGATAATTGTGCTTCCTTCAATATCATATTTTATTTTCTTCCTTGTTTATACAATCCATGTAAAAGTAAAACTTTTTATGTTACCAAGTTCCTTTTTAGTTATTCCCTATGCATATTTTATTCTAGAAAATCCCACCTCTCTCTCTTCCCTCCATCAATTTTTTCACCATTCTCTTTCCTTCATTCCATCTTCATATTTTTAACCATTGAACTTCATTCTATTCATACTCATACGGTTCACCACCAATTCCACCTTTTACCTTTTACCAATTACTGAGACAGAGATACTTCTCAGTTGTAGTTTTGTCACTCTTTTATAATACAACAACCTACAAACGTAATGAATTTACTTGTTTTATGGATCAAATAAAAAATGTTGACACAGTTGTTACAAAATACTTGAAAGAGGAACCACCCAAAAGATGAACACATTTATTTCATACCAACAAAAGATACGATATGCTCACGACAAATAATGTAGAGTCCATGAATATCGTCCTAAGAACAACAAGAAAACTGTGAATATTGGCTTTAATTGATTACATTCATAACAAGCTACAAAGTTGATTTTATAACAGAAAAAAATGAAGAAGAAACAACTTTATAAGCTTTCACCGACCTAGGGGGTCCATTTCTCGCCTCCATTGCATAGTCTCGCAAAAATATAAATATCTCTCTATTCTGAAGTTGTATGTATAAACAGTTTGTTGCATTGGAAACTAGACTCGTAGACCTTTGATTTGATAATATTTGGTCCCTCTAACACTTTTGATATTGGGAGAAAAACTCCAAGATATTTGACCCAAACTTCAGAAAGTTTAAGAAAGTAATTTGAGATAACTTTCGTCGACTTTTATTTTATAACTTGTTTAACTTCAAAACTCAAAATACGATCATTATATTATATAATTCAAATACCTCATAACACATTTTCTTAGCATATTAATCACTCTTGGTTTTACTCTGAAGGTACGAATTAATTTAGACATTCTGAATAGGTTAGGTGTTACAAAGTCATTCCTTTTCGTTGTCGGCCAAATTTTGAGGTATGAAGTTTCAGGGGGCTGATGATCTCAACATCAAAGGCTGAATGTGTTGTAAATCTTACGGAAAATACCTTTTTGACGAACACTTGTACCGAATTCACCAAAGCTTGTACTTCACCACGAACTATTGTAGAAAATTCTCATAGCTTGAGGCGTGTCGAACGACACTGTCCTTAAGGATATTTCACCCGGTATGGGTGTATCCCCCAGGATTCAACAAGCTCTTCTAGTATAAAACTAGGAGCCAAAAACTAACAAAGATTCATTTAAAAGAAAACCCCGCACTCAAGGAATTGAAGAAGAATAATATTGTTTCTTACTAGTGATATTGTGTTCATCTCTACTCTCAAAGTAGTAACACATAGAGAATATATATAAGGGAATCACTCCACAAAAAGACCAAGAAGTTAATCCCTTCAACGTATAGTTTTCAACAGCTATAAGAGAATTAATATAGCCCATAAATATGATGGTTAAATGAATATTAAGGTATTGTCATAATAAGGAATAAATAACTCATTAAAGGCTAAATAATAATGAATAAGGAAGATGTTACTATTTATAGTAACGTTTTGAATATTATTGTCATACAATAAAGAGTCATTAATAAAGAGATTAAGGAATGAATCTTAGACAATAATATGAATACTTCTTTTTGAGATACTAGAATTATTTTTCCAACAGGTAAAAAATTGAGTTATACATATTTTAATATTTCTTAAATGTTTATTAATGTCCATATTTTTGAGTGAACGCAAATATACATTGTGTATAAGCATTTTGATTTCATAAAAAAAGAGAATTAAATAGATTTAAGGGATAAGGGTAAAAAATATCCCTCAACTTTATCCTCTGTTATACCATGTGACTATTCATATCCTTGTCGTAACCAAACCCAATAGATATACCCTTTAGTTTGACAATTTTTTCAAATTAACCAAAATTATTCAATTTTGATTGAAATTATCCGATTCCATCTTTTTGATCGGAACCCACCCCTAAAAAAACAAAACCCATAATTTTTATATTCCAAAATCAATTTATTCAATCTTTTTCATGTCCTTCCTCCATGAAAACTTTATAAATTTACAATAACAATAACCTATATGTTTTTGTGGATTCATCACCTTGTTGATCCAAATTTTGACTTTAACATAATTGATCCTCATTGGAACCAAAGGACTATTGCCACCGATGCTTCTCTCAATTTCAATATCTCTTTTTTTTTGGGTCTAAAAGATCAAACTTTTATTAAAACATTAAAAGAGTTGTACAATATGTTATCCACCACTTGATGTATTCTAGAGTTCGAGCTATACAGATCGTGGCTCGTGTTATAAGGATTACAAAAACTATCTAGAGTATTAGAGTTGTAGGACAGAGGATTACAAAAGTATTGATTACGAAAAGTTGTTATGTAAAACAACCTTGTCCATGATTCTAGTAGTTTGCACTCTTCCTTGATCAGCGTGCAGTGTTTCCTGTTATCTCTTGTATTTAGATTAGCAAATCAGAAATAATAAAAGTTATATTCACATTAGTAAATCAGAAATAAAGAAAAACGAAAAAGAACTATCCAAGTCCACAGAACCCACACCCAACATTAAATGGGTGGTTGTTAATAGATTTGTATCCCGTTGTTGTCCATAGTTAAGCCAAAACAAGAAAGCTGGTGTGCTACTGCATTTTTCTCCCTCTACATATGTTCTTCTGTTGGTTTATGTAGTAAGTTCAGGAGGTACGTTAAAGTTGAATTGTAAGCAGGCTCTAGATAGTAGTATTCAGTAACAAACTTTGAGATAGTGGAATGAGTACGCGTAAAAATATAATCATTACGAGTCTTTCAAATTAGCGATATATAAAAAGATTAGTGGGCAGACCAGACCCTAGGTATGTTTCTTATTATTAAGATTGAAAATGTTTTCCAGAATGATCCAAGGAGGTTGGGAAGTGCAAATAGTAGTAGATGTTAGATGTTGGACATTCAACCAAGTCCAAAAGTAAGAAATAGTTAGTTTCCTCTTGTCCAAGATACAAATTAAATCATTGTAGGGATAGATAATATTCAACTTATGGAGATAAGAATTTGTTTTCAGAGAGATACAAAGCTGCCATATCTAGTCAAAAGTATTAGCTTTAGGGGATTGGATAGAGAGAGATTTAACAGAAAACATACCATTAGTATTCTAGAATGAGGTAGATCATGAAATGATGATAAATTGATAAAGTTTCAAGTCATGATGGAAGAAATAGTAAGGCATGAACAAGATGAGGATTCAAAACGAAAAACTTTGTTGGGAGGGGGGTTGAAATGAGCTTCCTATGGGGATGAGGAGCATGCACATTCCAATCCTGGTGTATCCACGCATGGGAGTTGTGGATATATAATTTAAGGTATTTCCAAAAAGGGGTAAACCATCAAAGTAGGCATGGTTGGACATTATTGTGTTCATCGTCATCCATAAGTTCCCATTATAGAGGTTCGTGGTGATTCATTAATTCCCTCCGTCACAATTTGACCGGAATTTTTGATTGATCGTCAACAATTAAACCATGGTTTTGCAGAGCCACCTCCATCCATGATTTTGGTGGTTACTGGGTTTGAGAGTGTGTATTGATTGGGTTGAAGTTTGGGAATGGAGTTGTGCTCTAGAGACACAAAGCAAAGCAAAGCAAATTGACTCCACCTACCCTTTCTACTCTTACTGATTCCTCCATCCCCACTTGCCCTTTTTGCTCCAGCCCCCTATTTAGAATTTTTGGAGATTGATTTGAATTTGTGGGGTTAGTAGTTCATTTAGGTGAGATGGGAAGGATTAAGATAGATAGAGAGGTCGAGCATGAGTTTTGGTTGGAAATGGGTCATTTTAAAGAAATTCAGGGGTTTCCGTCAAAGTAGGGGTACATGACAAGGACATGAATAGCCGCATAATATAACGGAGATAAACCTAACTATTAAATGAAAGTTGAGGGGTATTTTTAACCATTTCCCAAGATTTAAACATATTGTCGGGCATATTGACTAGTATAATATAAGCACACAACAATGTAATGCATTTTAGACAAAACATCACTTAATGTCTCTCTCCCTCCCTTGTCCCCTGATATTGTCAAGGCCCACCTTATATTTCAAACAGCACTCACTTGGTTCCTTAGTGATATTAATGAATATTGTATAATCTGTGAGTACAAGTTTTTCTTCTGCACAAAGATGAGCTTAGACTAGTAGGTGTCAATATGATCAACTCAACCATATATTTAGGCAAGAATCACTTTTGTGTCTAACTTTATGATTACATTAGCAAGTTTTGGATTTACACAAACTTCAGACATTTTTGGCTAGAGTAGCTTCAACGACAGCCTGAGCTATGGGGTGGTAAGAATCACAGGCCTCCGAGAATACCCTTCTAGCAAAAGCTCTGTCTTCTTCCTTCCTATCACCTTGTACGAGTGCAGTGTAGAGCGGACGAAGGTATAATATCCTGCCAACTTCTTTCAGAGTTCTTTCTACCACACCATAGTAGTCTCTGCACCTTGCTGAAATGGCCAGCTGAAGAAAACCTACCTTGACCTCATAATTTTTCGACTCTGAAAGATGATAGAGAGCATCTAAAGCTCTTACCTGAAAATAGCACAAAATGACTTGAACAACAACTTTCCAATTCAAGAGCAAATGGTGAGTTTCGAGCAAAGTCTAAAAGGGCAAGAGTGCACATGCCTGAGCGGTTTCATTAGATATAATTATGCAACACAAATCAAAATGTGCTTGTAATAACAAACTTTCTTTCCTTAATCAGAACGTTCAAGGGCAAAAGTAGAGTAAAAATCAACTCCATAAAGGTATATGAGAATCACACTGCAGATCTATTGGCTAATGACTACGAGGCATCTAACTCCTACAATGCACTCTGAGACAGGTTGGTGAGGAAAATACACCTCTTTTTGAGAGAAACAATACCGATGAAGGATCTAATCAATGATAGACTCATTAAGATGTCGCAAACTTTTTGTCCATTAAATCATGGAGACATATGCAAACACACATGCAGGAGAAGCAGCACAATCCTGGGATGCATGCATTTGAATCGTTTCGGCAACATGCATTAACAAACAATTGAATCAATTCGCCTGCAACTTAAGTTTGCAGAAACAATTTTTAGTTGTAAAATGAGATAGGCTGCAGTCAAGCACCAAGACCAGAAACAGGGAAGAAGTTGATGATTCATTATGTTGGAGATCCATGGGTAAAAGGTAAATACTTACAAAAGGAGGAACATATATAGACAAAAGCACATGTATCTATGGCTTGTCAAAAATTGTATATACATATATATATGTGTGTGTGTGTGTGTGTGTGTAGTTCCTGAGGCAAAGGACCACAAATAACCATTAACTGATACAGAGGATTTAAAACTGTATTACTCATTTGGTAGAAGTAACACTAGAAAAAATGGAAAAGACAATCACTTCATCAACTGGACAAAATAAAAGCAAAAAAGAAAAGGGGAAAGACAGATAAAATATAAGTTGTCAATTTAAGACGGAACTTGTCAGATAATAGCTGGTTAGTACCTGAGATGCTTCAACAGATTTGGGCAGGTTCTCGAGGTAAAGTTCCCATTCCTGTCCCTTCCAGTCAGCAACTTCATCCTCCCTTGGAATCCTACCTAGCTTGAACTCATTAGCAAGCGAAACAATCTTTGAGTAAAGGTTAGAAACTGGTACCATGACATCCGGAGGGATCCCAGTGCCCTCAGTCCAAAGTTTCAAATCAATCTCATTCTCTATTCCAGGGAAATTAGCTTTAAGGAAATTGAGAAACATATCAGTGTCAATAGACTGAAATTTGAAGGTACCGATATACTTCTTCAGAAAGTCATCAAAAGCAGGTCTTCCAATCTGAGAAATGGAAGTGGACGAAAAGTCAAGTTAGATCTTCAAGAAGAAAGTAGAATATTTCCAGGACAAGATGATTTACCAACCTGTCTCTCAATACGCTGTAAAAACTGGAAGCCTTTTTCATATGGAACTACAGAGTACACATCATCCGGATCCACACCTGCCTGACTTGTCTTTAGCTTGGTGAACTCCATGTTATCCTTAAATCTCTCCATATCCTTAACAAGCCCCATCCAACCAATTCCGATATTTAATGAAGCAATGTCCTCACCTTGCACGGCCTCAACAATTCTTCTCTCTGCATATGTTGTAAAACCCTTCATGAAACATGAATCAGTCTAATTGTTGTCATATCCTAATTGTGGAAGAAATAATAAACCATCACAGTACATGCCTATGTACGAGTTGCAGACAGAAATTAATGCAAGCATTGAACTTCATTTCTTCCAGGGTCCTCATAATAGAATCATATTTCATACTCTAATCCACAATTCATACAAAAGAACAAAAGTTCTCTGTCTTATCTCAACAACCTAACACAAGTAGAAGGCAAGATCCACCTTTTGCGGTATTTCAAAAACAAGTAAATAACCTTAATGCAAAATAAGTCACCAAACGGACTGATATCATATAGTAGTCGCAAAATTGCAGCATTGCAAATTTTGCAAGCAGATTTCCCAAACAGTGTCTCAGAAAGCAATGGTTTAAGGCGAAGCCTTTAAAGTGAGGAAACAAGAAGGTCAAAGAAATTCAAATGTAATAAAACCAAAACAAAAATGATTATAACGTTCATTATAAACTAATAGACTTCCAGAAAATTAGAGCCTACTGGGAAAAAAAACAATAGTTTGTACAGGCCTTTAAAGAAAATTAAGCATGCAGATATTTCCAGATTGACTTTTCAAATACACCAATTAGTCCCTCCCTTTCCTTCCATGTTTTCCGCAATGTCTACTCTGTTTTGCGAACTCTTGGTTCTTGCATGACCTACGTCCTATAATTTAGAGATGGTGAGATCTACCCCATTAATTTTTACTGTACTCCTGTTCAAGGTTCACGTTGAGCTAGGTGCAACCCAAGCTGAGAACTTCACATCATTTAGGCAGTGCTTTAGTGCAGAATGCGGTACAGCCTACTTTCGCATGCCTCATTATCCTTGGGCTTACCTTTTAAAAAAGTACTAATAATAAATATCATTGACAAATTAAGAGATATATTAATGATTGAAGAAGCATTATAAGTAAATGCTTAGTGGTTGAAAATATTAAATAAGAAATTTTTGCTACTAACTAGATCTGAATTTAAAACATAAATGTCCATCTTTGCATCTAAATTAGATCGTTAACATGGTTTCTGCATTTGATTGACATGATATTTACTTCAGAAAGTTAATTATTGTTTCTTCGTATTCTTTGTTAAGACTACTGAACATTACAGTTTGTGTCTATAGTTTTCATTCTGTCTGCAGTAATTTTTCCTTGAATTGCACATATGATTTTTGTTCACGGTTCTCCTCATTTGTGCCTTTCTTCACTAACACATGCTTTAGTGCGCTTCGTGCATAAAGACAAAACAGGCCTGGGCACTTTTCTGCATTTTGCTCTTTTACCTATAACTCTGCTTGACTATTTGCTTAGTCCATCCTCCATCACCTCCAACCTTAGAATAAATGAAAAGAACAGCAGAAGATGCTATGTGATGCACAATTATGCAGTAAATTTTTTGGCATAAAAGATTTCATTCGCCTTGGACCACTCCTAGATAATTTTACCTTTCCCACATTAAACTCCCTAAACTATAGTTTCTACATGTCTCTACAAACTCTAGGATCCACCTAATCCTATTTTAGCAACTAACTCAGGATTAAACTAACCAACCATCCTACTGGTGTAAGTTTTTTCTTTAATTCAGTCAATTTGTGCGCACCCCGATTAAGCTACCAGTACACGCTACCTCTCACCAACACAGATATCAAGTAATTATATATATATGTAATATGTCCATCAAGGCATAAGCAAATGGGAAAACTTCACCTAGTGCTGTCTCTGTTAAAATTCAAACTTTAGTTCTCAAGGTTGTTACTCCAACACTTCAACTTTTAAGCTACTCCCTAGGAGATTCCTATTGGCACTTCTCTGATCAATTTCTATAATTCACCCTTGCCAATCAAATCATAAGCTTACGGAAAGTAATCATGTTAGAGATTGCATCTTAACCATCTTATAAATAAAGCATTTCATTATATTCTTCATGTGTAATTTATTTTTCAAGTGCTTAAAACCAAAAGGTATAATACCTCATTCAACCAAAAGTGTTCGTTGTTTTTGTTTGTGATCAAATTCCCTGTCCAGCCATGAGCAAGTTCATGCGCCACCACCTGTGATCCACTGGCATCCCCCTTAATCACAGTGGGCGTCAAGAAAACCAGCCTCGGATTCTCCATTCCGCCAAGAGGAAAACTTGGAGGCAACACCAAAAGATCAAACCTATCCCATTCATAAGGACCAAAAAGCCTCTCCCCAACCATCACAATCTCTTCCGTGCCAGCAAACTCCGTAGCAGCAGCATCCAATACCTCAGGAACCGCCTCAGCATACACCCTAGTCCTAGGTCCCACTTCCCTAAACCCCAACTCCCCAATTGCAAATGCAAATAAATAAGGAGGTATAGGCTGTTCCATCACAAATTCCTCCACCACCCTATCATCCCCACACCAAACCGAATCCTCACAAACCCCTTCCGCCTCAGACGGAATCGGGTCCCGCCTCTCCACATGTCTAGCAGCCATAACCGCCGACAGCTCTCTCGGGATGTTCAATTTCGCAGTGTACTTAACCCGTGCAACAGGTGTATCCTGACAAGGAAAAATTGAACGGGCATGAATGGGCTGACAATGGGTATACAGAAAAGGGTGATTCTTGTTGAAAGTTTGAGTAGGCGAAAGCCATTGAAGAGCTGAACTTGAAGGACTAGTTTTCGAAAGAATCAAGATTTGATGGGTTTGTTTAGAAATCGAAATGTTGAGTGATTGTCCAAGAATTGGGTCTGTAGGAGAAAGGGAGAAAGGTAAGGGGGAAAGGGAAAGAGGGTCGAGTACAGAAGAGACAGAGAGTGAGCGAGTGTCAAGAGTGAGGAGTCCAGTGTAAGGAGTAGAAAAGGAGAGAAGAGTAGCAGAGGAGATGGTGGAAGATGGAAAATCGAAGTAGAAAGTGAGGGAAATATGGGTTGTGAGTGAGTGAGTTGAATCAGTGAAGGAATGAGGGTCAATGGGTGCCATGGAAATTGCTCAGAGAGTAGGATGGATGGTCAAAGAATCTGTAAGGAAGAACAAAGATGATACATACAAACAAGAATAACATGAAAAATGGTGTCACCTTGTTATGCTCTGTATTCACCTACTCTAAAATTAAAGAAATATACCCACTAAGCTACTTTACCTATAAAACTAACATAAAATCATATTCTTTTGAAACATAACAACTCCATGCTATTACTTTCTCAATTAGAGAATTCGTGTTCGAGTTTTGAATATAATTTTTTTTTTTTGTAGAAAACACTATTTTCTCTGAATGGGATCATATCTGGCCCGAATGTGGAATAGTCAAACTCCAATGGAAGAATGAGAAAAAAACATTCTTCAACGTATGCCTTCACCATAGCCACTATAACATATTCCATATAAGGCCTTATACGCCATATTGTATTCCAACCCTTTCAATTTGTTTGGGGTGACTTTGCCTTACACTTATTTTATTTTTTTAATGGGATAGGGGAAGGAGAAATGCAATGTGGGAATCGAACGGTCACCAACAAGGTGAGAGTTCATGTAGCTAATCAATAGTTTAAATTAACGTGTTGTTACAAAATAATAGGATTATTTTTTTAAAATAGAGAAAATAAATAAATAAAACAAACAAATTGAAATGAAGTGAATGTTATATTCCGCCCTCTTAATTTGTTTATGTGATTTTGACTTGAGACATAGTTTACGGAAATTTTAAAATACTTTTGAATTTCAGGGTTTTAAATTAAAAATGCGTTGAATGTATCAAAATGTATTTTAAGCTTGTGGTATTAAATATGTCATGTGAAAAAAAAAAAAAAGACAAATAAATTAAAACTGAGAAAATACTTATTATTTCCTTTGTTTGTTTTTTTAAAAATGTATCTTTCCTAATATGACAACACTTTAACTTTAACTTTTCACCTAACTTATTTAAAATCATAAAATTAAATAATATTTTTATACATTACACATATCTTTAATTTATAATTATAAAATTTAAGAATGTTATTTATTGTCTTAAATTTCGTATATACTTCGTATAATTTTATATATACAGTAAAATCTCTCTGAATTAATACTCGATAAATTAATAAACTCTCTAAGATAATATTTTTCTCCGGTTCCGACTTGGGCCAATGAAATAAGTCATAGATTTCGATAAGATAATAAGAAAATATATTTTTGAAAGACCTCTATATAAATATATGGTCCCATTGATATTATAAATTAATAATTCTTTAAAATTACAAAAATATCTAAGACAATTTAGTGAATTATGATTCTAGTGTTTTTTTATTTTTGGTAAAATTTAAATCTAATTAAAGCTCATCTCTATCTTTTCTTATTGCATCCAAAAGTTCTTGTAACGACTTGAACCGTCGTTATTCAAAAGGTACCTCGTGCGGAATCCCTAAAGTTCTCAAAAATATGTTTCCAATCAAAAGATTAGGTTACACAACGAAATTTAGGAATTTAAATCGATCTGAGCTGACCATCAACCCGCTATGGTGGCGCCGCTATAGCGACTGCATGACTGCTACCCTAGATAAAACATTGTCTTTAATTTTTCTCCCACATTTGATTAAGATAATAGATGGGGGTTGCTCCAAAACTTTTCCTAAGACACTCTAAGATCGAGGATAATGGATGGGAGGGACTTCACTGTAAAGAAGGTTAGAACCCATGGATTTTAGGTCTACATCCATCAAGATTTACCCCCGAGGAGCCAGAAGTTCGTATCCAGAGATCTTCAGTAGCTGTTTGGCGTCCGGGTAGGCTAGGTTTTCCAAACTGAGTAGTTAGACCTGTCTTTACTTATATAATACCTTGTACATTAAAACCTCTCTGAATTAATACTCGATAAATTAATAAATTCTCTTAAGATAATAGTTTTCTCCGGTCCCGACGTGGGCCAATGGAAAAAATGACAGATTTCGATAAGTTAATAAGATAATATATTTTCAGAAGACCCCTTTATAAATATATGGTTCCATTGATAATAAAAAATAATAATTCTTAAAAGTACAAAAATATCTTAGACAATTTAGTGAAATATGATTTTAGTGTTTTTTATTTTTGGTAAATTTAAATATAGTTAAAGTTCTTCTCTAACTTTTTTTTATTGCATCCAAAAGTTCTTGTAACAACCTGAACCATCATTATTTAAAAGACACCTCGTGCGGAATCCCTAAAATTCTCAAAAATATGTTGTCAATCAAAAGATTGGGGTACACGATAAAATTTAAGAATTTGAATCAATCCGAGCTAACATCAGCCTGCAATATGGTGGCGTCACAATAACGCCTGCATGGGTGACGGAATCAGGCCCTAGATAAAATGATGTCTTTTAATTTTCATCCCACATTTTATTAAGATAATAGACAAGGGTTGCTCCAAAAATTCTCCTAAGCCACTCTAAGCTCGGGGACAATGGAGGAGAGGGACTTTAGCGCAAAAAAAAGTTAAAACTCATAAATTCCCGATCTACGTCCATCAGAATTTCCCCCCAAAGAGCCAAAATTTGTATCCACAACTCTTCAACAACCGCTTGGAGTCTAGGTAGGCTAGATTTTCAACTGAGTAGTTAAAGTTGTCTTTACGTATATAATACCTTGTAGATTGTCGGGAGATATCATGCATAGGCCTATGGATATGAAATCTGGATGGTTGAATATATGGTTAGTTGTTTTTTAGGCCAATGATGGACTCGACTAGTTATTGTTGAACTTATGGTGTTTTCAAGGAGTTATCCCGGAGAAGGTAATTATGGGTGATTGGATTATGATAAGAAAATATTCAAGTTCGGGTGGATGATGATTGTTTGGTTCTCGTTTATGTCATATGTGTTTGTCAGCTCCTTCGTTAGTATTGCATGCATGCTATATGATTACGAAAAAAGATAAGGACATGATTTGAAATGTTGAAAGTTGTTCATCGCATACAATGAATGTGTTTACTTAGGGGTACAAATGTGGTTGTTATTCATTGTGATTGTGATGTGTTTTTTATGATTGGATCGGGTATCATGCCAATACATATTAATGATTGGATCGGGTACCAAGCCAATACATACTAATGATTTGATCGAGTACCACACCGGTACATACTAATAAGTGAATCGGCTACCACGCCGGTACATATTAACGAGTGGATCGAGTATCACACCGATACACTAACAGTTCGCTTGTTGGTTCCATGAGAGAACTAAATTAGCTTTATATGTTTATTGTGCATAATGATTCAGGGTAAGGACTGGGAGTCCATGCTATGTTGTACGTGTGTTATAATCTTATATATCTGTTTTGCTAAATTATGGTTACCTATTCATATTTTGTATAACTGAAGTGTTATTAATACAAGGTGTGGCATGGGAATTTGCGGGAGAGTAGGAAACTAATCAACAAGTAGTAGTGGCCTTGCTTTTGGAGAATTCCCCATGTGATAGAATGAGTTAGGTTATGATATGATATGAGGGTATAATGGCCTAAATGGAGTTGGCAGTGAAAGGTGAAAGGTGGTGGGTGACTTGAGATAGAGTGTATGAGGTCTAAGGTAATACTGCTTGTAGTAAGGGTGGTGATTTAAGGATTGTGGTCCTAATTTTATCTTCAAGTTACATGTTTCTTTTGATTATTTACATTATATTATGTGGTGGATTCAAGATAACAGATGATGCCTACCAGTATGTGTTGTTTGTACTAATACTACATTTGCTATGTCACTTGACATAGTCTGGTTGAAGGATTCAGTAATGTTTCATAGGTGAAGACGATGATGATCTCCGATAGCTTCTACTCATTTTCCCTTATGGTGGGATTTGTGTCTTAATTCTTTCATAGTTTGTATTCTTAGAAGCTTTTGTAGCTGTTTAAACTAGTTTCTTTATGAGGGTTTAGTGTATTTCTTTACAAAGAACTTTGTTTTAAAGTAAGTTAAGATTATTCCTACATGGAAATAGGGTGATTAGTTTAAAGTTGTTCAATTCCGCATTTCATGTTTTAAAATTTAGGTGTAAGGGTTCTCCTATCTAGGTGTTAGAGTAGGTACCCGTACGGCCTGATAGGTTGGATTGTGACAGTTCTAGTGTTGTCTTCTTGAACTTTCAAAAAAATATGAAGAGTTCTAGACGTGGTAATGCTTCCTTATACGTAACTGGATCCAAATGTATTGAATCATCTTCAACATTTTTTTCACCGATAATGACATCTATAATTTTTTTCTAAGCTCTGGACCACTGAGCATGTATCATTTTCAGTCGGGTAACCAAAAAAAGGCTATTGACACATATTTTATTGCGGTAACCGAGATTAGGCCTGGTAGGGGACCGAAACGACCCATACCGGCTCGTGTCCCGAACTGTCGGTCCCGGTCCTGGAGGGTGACGTAGGATGGGGGGGGGATAGGGGGTGGGTGATGCGGGATGGGATGAGACAGGGAATCATCCGGTCGACTCGGTCCGTCCCGGTCAGGTCTCATGGGATTAATTTTTTTTTTATAAAAAAAATAGTCGTTGGGGATCGTTGGTCCAACTACTAGTGGACCCCCCTATGGCTATTTCAACCATTTACACCCCCCAAACACCCCCTACCCTTCAAACCTTTATTTTAAACCCCAAAGTTTCATAAAATATATTTTAGTCCACCTTTTACATCATAAATTTATCCCTCACTATTTCTCACAAATTATCTAGTATCTCATATGTATTATCTCATTCTTGAATGTTAACTATACTAATCTCACATTCTCAATTCTCAATTAATATCATAATATTTATATTGTAATTTATTTGTATATATATTATGGCTATCAAGTAATCAAATTACAAGTTACAACTTACAACAATATTTTTGGAGCAAGCTTCAAGTGTCAAGTATTGGTTATAACCGTCTGCTATTACGTAGATGTTTCATACATTAGTTCCATCTCTTAATTTATTAAATTTCCCGCAATTAGATTTTGTGTTATTATTATTTTTGTATTACATTTCACATTTTATTAAAATATAAATTCTTGTAAAAAAATTCAGTAAGGAAAAAGTAAAAAATGTTATTTCTAAAATGTTTACTTCTAATAAAAAAGCAGTAAAGAAAAAAATAAAGGTAAACGTAGTGGTTCTTCTTCTAAATCAATGCCTAGAATTAGAATTAATACGAATGATTCTACGTATGTTGATGATACTACTTTCACTCCTGATTTAAATATAGATACAAATACTCAAATTGATCATGAAATTTTAGAATGATGTTATGGTAATACTAATTTTGATGAAGATTTAAATGAAGATGTAGAAGTTGATTTAGAAGAAGATGAATTGGTCGATTCACCTACACCTACCAGTCCGACGACTGAAGCTCCAACCGAAGAAGCTAGTCACCCCCCTTGTACCTCCTACCAAGGGAAACGTGAAGTATCAACGCCCTAAAACTTTTGTTATGTGACAATTTATGACTTTAGATCCTATAAACTCTATTGATAGTTGTAATAAGTGTAATTGTGTAAACAACCATTTATATATAGAGTAGGTGAAGGTAATGTTAGGACCGGGGGGGGGGTTAAATAGACATTTGCTATCTTGTAAACCGATCAAACATAAGGCGGTTAAAGCTTTGACCGATAAAAAAAGAAAATATTGATGTTGATGTTGAATCGGTAGAGGGTTCTAACACGGTTCAGGGAACATTAGATATTTCTAACCCCGGTGGCCCAATTACACAACGTAAATATAATAAAGAAAGAGGGTTGTAACATAGTTCAGGGAACATTAGATATTTCTAACCCCGGTGGCCCAATTACACAACGTAAATATAATAAAGAAAGAGATCACAAAAATTTAGCTAAGATGGTTGTTGTTTGTGGTTTGCTTTTAAGTTTTCCTTCACATCCTGGTTTTATTGAATATATTCAACAAACTTATAATCCTTCTTTTAAAAATATTTCAAGAAATACAGTTAAGATGATGTTTTTGATTTTCAAGGTAAACATTGGCAATATCTTGGTTCCTTATTTAGTATATTAGATTATAGACTATCTATAACTTCTGACATGAGTTTTAGTGTTAATGGTAATGATTATTTACCTGTTACATCACATTGGATTGATCATAACTGGAATTTGCAAAAAAGAATCTTAAGTTATAAACAATGTGTAGAGAAAAAAACTAGTGCTTATATAGCATCAAGTATTTTAAATATTTTAGAATTTTATATGTTTTTTGATAAAGTGATGAATATCGCATTAGACAATGCCTCTAATAACATGTCACGACCCAAAGCATGCCCTAGGCGTAACATGGCGTATATGACCCCGAGAAGTCCTACACAAGCCGCTTAGAATACATGCTAATAGAAAATTAGGAGAGTTTAAATGACAATTTCAAAACGTCAGAGTTTATAAAATGTAGCGGAAGTTTAACATAGTCTCAAATCCATCTAGTACATCAAGAGTGATCGGGACGTAACTCGTACATCACATACAATATTGAATAGTAAAGACAATATGAAATAAATGCTCGGTCCTCGAAATATGAAGACTCACCAATCTTTAATATCTACTAAGTGATCCTTAGCCGCGGAGATGCGAAACTGGAACGTTGAACCCTACATTTTTGAAAGAATGTAGGCAAGAATATACGTTAGTACAAAGAATGTACCAAGTATGATAGCCATGCATAAATGATATGAAATCATCTAAAAGGATTTTTAGGATAACATTCAAAGACCAAGTTAAAACATAAGATAAGAGGTTAGAAGACCTAATCGTGGTCATGGTCAATGCAAGTAGAAATCATCTTAAAACACATGTGAGATACTTCTTGAAGTAACCTTAGTTCATTATTATGGGAGATTACCTTTAACTGACATTGAGACCATGTGAGCTATAACATGAAATTCGGTGTCTACCCCACACCGAAAGAGGTGTCCTACTTGTCAAGGTAAGAACCATGAACTTCTAGCTTACGTGGATCCACTAGCTAATGTGTATCTACAAAAACCTATGGTGGAACATAGTTTATGGGACATGGATAATCGCCACTTGTCCACTCGGTGCTAAGCATAACTCTCATGGAATATTCACTAGTCTTATCTTATCTTAACATTCATGAGACATGGGTAATCGCCGCTTGTTTTATCATTAGAGGACATGGGTAATCACCGCATGCCTCATTATTCATGAAGGGCACATCAAGTAGCCAATTCAAGATAAGTTTCATTAGAATAGCTCCTTAAATATTTATTCATCTTAGGTGAGAAAACATTTCAACCTTATGAATACTTTATGTGAGAAATCCTTTCACAACAACAACAACATTTATGCTTCAATCTCAAGGAAACTTTAAATCATTTTCATCACTTTCATAAGAACATGCATATCTTCATAAGCTCATCTTTCATGATTCAAAAGCTTCATCATATGATCAATTCTAGAAAACATGGATTTCACATGGGTTCATGAGGATTCAACTTAGAAACATGCAATTACTTCAATTCATGCATAAAAGAGACATAAAACAATCAATTAAATAATAATTGAAAGGAACCCATGAGATTGAGTAAAAATCCTAACTTCCATTGGAGATTCTACCTTACAGAATTGGAGAATTTAGGAACCCTATGGAGGAAATGACTCCATAGGTGAATACTATCATACCTTAATGCTAAGAGCTTACAATCAATGGTGAATTTAGAGACTTGACCTTGAAACCCTAGTCTTCTTCTTCAAGCTCTTAGAGAGAGAAATATTTGGGAAGAACTTTGATCAACTTTGAGAATTTAGAAGAATGAGTTTCAATTGGGAAATTTGGGGGTAAAACGTTTATATAGGGTCTATAATAGAAGGTAAAATGACATAGTATTGGGTTAGAATAATTAGAAAAAGGTCCAAAATACCCTTTCAAAATACCTGTCGACCCTCACAAATGGCCTGACCTACGGTCCGTATGTCACACCACGGACCGCCCTAGTAAGCCGTGGGTGGGATCAGAGACAACTAATTTTGGACCCCCAACAACGGACCCATGTACGGTCCGTGGGTCCACCTACGGGCTGTGCACCTCAATCGTGGGTCCCAACTTTTGATTCTAAGATTTCTCTAAGTCTAGAACTCACCACGAGACCTACCTAGAACTCGTGCATTGGATAACGGACCATCTTGGTGAACCGTATGAAAGTACTAAAACTTTGACACTTTTGGAAAATTTGGACTAGCCAACCACGGGCCTACCTACGGACCATGTGTCAGACCACGGGCCGTTGGTGTCTCTGTTGGTACTGGCACAAGATCCTGGAAACCTGTAATTTTTTCATCTTTTTGAATTCGAGGTGTTACATAATATGATCGGTCCAATGCAAATTTCGCGTAATGGGTAATTACTAGTTGTTTAAAGTTATTGAATCTCAATAGGTAGGCTAGATTTTGAATACAATAGCCATCTCTCAATCAACTATTGCGCATCAAGTGAGTTCTCTCAAACCTCAACAAGCTTAATACTACCAAACAATCTAAATCCTTAATTAACCCACTCTTTCAAGTTGGGTTTGTAAAGACGCAATCAAACCCACTTTCTCAAGCTAGATTTTAAAGACGCAATCAATACAACTATCAATCAATCATTCTACTCTATTACCTCTTTCTCAAGAAGGCATAGAGAGCTTAACTAGAATTGAATTGCAACTTCAATTCCTCAATTAATATATGAACAAATGATTAAACCCACTTCAAAATAATATTAAAATCAGCAATTGATAACACCCATTACCTAATTTGTGCATTTGATTACATAATTACACCCTTAAGGTTAGGGGTTTTAGCTAAGCATAGTAAAAAATAAGAAATCGTTGCTAACAAAGTTTTTCATCTGATTTGCTAACGATCTGCAATCGCCAAATGTTGAAATCAAAGCTAAAATCTTACAATCTACGAATCTAAATCCCAAACTCTACCAAAAATGTAAAACATTGTCCAAAAATATAAGAACTCTCAAAAACCCAGAAGTAAACAGTGTGGGAACTCTTTTTTTTCTTTAAAAAATTGTATTTATATGTTCCTAAAATTTTAGCACGGAGTCAACTCGGTGAAGTAAGTCGGGATCACCGATCCATTCGACGATCCACCGAGTTTCTCTTCTTCTCACCTTTGGCTTGGCTCCTCCATCAAATTATTCTGGAACTTTTGGCGAGCTTGATCTCTATCTCCAAACCATTCGCCGAATCACCATTTTGCCCGCCAAGTTGGTTTGGTCCCTAAGATACTTTGCTGGAACTTTAGGCAAGCTGGAGGCCCACTCGGCGAGCCGTCGGGTGGCTTTTGCGAGCTCCAGCTTCTGTTTTCTTCAACTCTTTCAACCTTTTCTCTCCTTTTTGCATCGTAATGTCCTTGCCTCACTCTTGGGCCTTCATTGCTACATATCAACAGATTATCACCAGTTATGAGTATAAAATAAGCATTGAGGACACTAAATCATTGAATAATAATCCTAAATGAGTCAGAATTCCCGACTCAACAATGATTATCTCCTTCATTCTTAGCAGCTGAGGGACAATCCCTTATCTTATGATCCATCTTAACATAACCAAAGCATGCATTAGAACAAGCTAGACACTTACCCTCATGCTTTCTTCCACACTTGGAGCAAGTAGACAATGAAGATCCACCACCATTTCCTCCTTGAGGCTTAGGGTTAGACACCCTATCTTTGTTGAACTTAGGAGGAGCATTGGAGGATCCTTGACCAGAAAACCTTTGTCAGAACTTAAAACAATCATGCCTCTCGAACCTTGAATGTGAAAAGTCACAATCACTGGTCTTGGCCCTCTTTGTCTCCCTAGACCTTTCCTTAAGTTTCTCTTCTTCAATTTGTTGAGCATGAACCATGAAACGAGAAATGTCCATATCATTGATAAGCATAGTGGTACGACATTCCTTAACCACCATATGGGATACTCCCGAAGCAAACTTATTCATTTTTGCCCTAGGATCGACAACTTTATTAGGAGCATATCGAGACAATTGTGTAAACGTCAAAGCATATTCCTTCACACTAATACTAGTTGATGAATTCAAGTACCTTGGCCTCCCTCATCCCAAAGAGTAAAAACCTATCAAGGAAAGAAACTTTAAACTTTTCCCAATCAAGAGGACCCGCATCTTCCGCCTTCTCTTCCTTCCATTGGTTGAACCATATTTGAGCAACACCCTTAAGTTGATAAGTGACCAATTTTTCCTTTTCCACCTGTGTCACTCCCATGATCATCAACACCTTACACACTTTACCAATGACCTCTTGAGTATCTCTCTCAACCTTGGAACCATGAAACTCTGGAGGATTCATTCTAGTGAAGTCTCTCACTTTAGTTATCGTCGTACCCACGTTTGGGTTCACGGGGACCACAACCTCCCTATTGGCTTGAGCCGTCATGGCTTGAGCCAACACCAGAAAAGCAGCCCTAAACTCTGCATTAGTCAGTTGTTCAGCTAAAAGGTCTACCTAAACTTGAGGAGCTTCTCGTTCCACATTCTCTCCCGCATTCCTTCTAGCATATGCCCTTCGAGTGGCCATATCCTGTAGAGCATCGAATAAGGATTATGAGAGAGACATTATAGAGTTAAACTCTATCGTACGACTTTAGAGTAATGAAAAAAATGGAGTTTCCTAAACATCTTATAGCCTCTCATCCATAAATGTGGTGCGCTTCACACTCATGAACAAGACTCTATTCGACGAGACTTATGAGACTTCCTAGGACCTTTCTAAATCTTGTGCTCTGAATACCAAGTTTGTCACGACCCAAAGAATGTCCTAGGCGTAACATGGCGTATAAGACCCCGAGAGGCCCTATACAAGCCACTTAGCATACATCGTACAAGATAATATAAAATTAAGAGAGTTTAAAAGACAATTCAAAACGTCAGAGTTTATAAATTGTAGATGAAGTCTAACATAGTCTCAAAGTCATCTAGTACATCAAGAGTTATCAGGATGTAACCCGTACATCACATACAATACTGAAAAGTAAAGACAATGTGAAATAAAGGCTTTGTCCTCGGAACATGAGGACTCACCAATCTTCAATATCTACTAAGTGATCCTTAGCCACGGAGATGCAAAACTGGAATGTTGGACCCTACATTTTTGAAAGAATGTACGCAAGAGTATGCGTTAGTATAAAGAATGTACCAAGTAATATAGCCATGCATGAAAGATATGAAATCATGCGAATTTTTTTTTAGGATAACATGCAAAGACCAAGTTAAAACATAAGATAAGAGGTTAGAAAACCTAATCGTGATCATGGTCAATGCAAGTAGAAATCATCTTAAAACACATGTGAGATACTGCTTGAAGTAACCTTAGTTCATTATTGTGGGAGATTACCTTTAACCGATATTGTGACCATGTGAGCTATAACATGGAATCCGGTGTCTACCCCACATCGAAAAGAGGTGTCCAACTTGTCATGGTAAGAACGATGAACTTCTAGCTTACATGGATCCACTAGCTAATATCTATCCACACAAACCTATGGTGGCATAGAGTTTATGGGACATGGGTAATCGCCACTTGTCCACTCGGTGCTAAGAAAAACTCCCACAGAATATTCATTAGTCTTATATTATCTTAACTTTCATGAGACATGGGTAATCACCGCTTGTCTTATCATTAGAGGACATGGGTAATCGCCGCTTGCCTCATTATCCATGGAAGGTCACATCAAGTAGGCAATCAATGCTAAATTTCATTAGAATAGCTCCTTAAATCTTTATTGATCTTAGGTGAGAAAACCTTTCTACCTTATGAATACTTTATGTGCGAAATCATTTCACAACAACAACAACATTTATGTTGGATCTCAAAGCTACTTTAAATCATTTTCATTACTTTCATAAGAACATTCATATCTTCATAAGCTCATCTTTCATGATTCAAAAGCTTCATCATATGATCAATTCTAGAAAATATGGATTTAACATGGGTTCATGGGGATTCAACTTAGAAATATACAATTACGTCAATTCATGCATAAAAATTCATTAAACAATCAATTAAATCATAATTGAAAGGAATCCATAAGATTGAGTAAACACCCTAACTTTCATTGGAGATTCTACCTTACAGAATTGGAGAATTTAGAAACCCTATGGAGGAAAGGACCCCATAGGTGAATACTATCATAGCTTAATGTCAAGAGCTTACAATCAATGGTGAATTTTGAGACTTGACCTTGAAACCCTAGTCTTCTTCTTCAAGATTTCAGAGAGAGAAATATTTGAGGAAGAACTTTGATCAATTTTGAGAATTTAGAAGAATGAGTTTCAGTTGGGAAATTTGGGGATAAAAACGTTTATATAGGGTCTGTAATAGAAGGTAAAATGACATAGTATTGAGTTAGAATAATTAGGAAAAGACTCAAAAGCCCCTTTAAAAATAACTGCTGACCCTCACCAACGGCATGACCTACGGTCCGTAGGTCACACCACTGACCGTCCTGGTCGGCCGTGGGTGGGATCAGAGACCACTAATTTTGGACCTCATAAGACGGGACCCATGTATGGTCTGTTGGTACACCTACGGGTCGTGCTCCTCAACCGCGGGTCTCAACATTTGATTCTAAAATTCCTCTAAGTCTGAGACTCACCTACGATACCTACCTACAACTCATGCATTGGATGACAGACCTTTTAGGTGAACCATTTGAAAGTATTGAAAGTTTGACACTGTTGGAAAATTTAGACTGGCCAACCATGTGCCTACCTACGGACCGTGTGTCAGACCACGGGCTGTTGGTACTGGCACCAGATCCTGGAAACCTGCAGTTTTTTCATCTTTTTGAATCCGAGGTGTTACATAATACCAATAATGTTAGTATGTTAAAGACAAGACTATGTCCAATTGAAAATAATTGTTTCCATGTTAGATGAAATGCACATATATTTAATTTAGTTGTACACGTGTAATGACCTGATTTGTCATTTTAAGAAATTTTCATAAAACTACAGTTTTACCCCTTCCGATATTGGCCTCGAGTTATTTTTGAATGAGTTTTGAAATTGGTTTCAAATTTTGAGTTAAAAGTTATGAATTTTGATAATTTGAAAGGCTAAAGTTGTTAAAAATGGTTTTCAGTGTCTTTTGGAGTTTTGAGTGTCAGAATAGAATTCTATCGATTCCATCAGTTGTAGAATGAAGAAATTGGTCTAAGAGAGTTATAGGCTTCATATTCAGAGTCCTTTTGAGGATTTGAGGCCATAAGTTGGAAATTATTGAGATTTTAGTCTTTGGATTGACTTTGGTAAGCATTTGGGGTTCTGATTCAAATTCTGAGAGTTTCGTTGGATTTGAGGGATGATTTTACAGCTAGGTGAGGTGTTAATTAAATTTTTATAGGTCTCTTTGGCCTTTTAGGTGCTTTGTTCATTTTTTTTGACTTTCACGAGTTTCAGAAAAAGAATACCTCGGATTAGTGTTTCGACGGTTCCATTGACTTCGAAAATTTGAGTTTAGTCAATTTGCATATATGGTTTGTGTGTACATGGTTTTGAATGAATCCTGAGGGTCCATTGGAGTTTTGAGAGTTGGCTGATTTTCTGGTTCCCAGAATTCGTAGTGGCTCGTGATCGTGATAGTGTTCGCTTTCACGAACCTCATGATTGCGCGACCCTGATAACAAAAGGGTGGGAGGTGAGATCCCAAACCTTCGCGATCGCTAAGGGCCTCTTCGCCATCGCGATCTTCGTGAAAGCGAAGGCCAATATTTTTCAGGGGTTCGCTTTTGCGAACTTGTGGTCGCTTTTGAGACACCTGATACCCCCTTTTGCCTACCATTTTTGGGATTTACCCCAATTCTCTCATTTTGAGCTTTGTAAAACCCTCCGAGGTGATTTTGAAGAGATTGCCTGTGCTAAATCAATTGGGTAAGCTTTTGTGACCCTAAAACTTCATTTTCCTTTTATCATTTATGGATTTTATCATCAAAACTTGAGATTTTGATTGACAAATGACACTTTTTCAAGAACTTGAGTTCTAAACTAAAATGGTAATTGTGAACTGATTTTATCTCCTTTTTCAAAATGGTTTTTACCAATGAGTTACAAATGCCTTGGTTAACATCTTCAAGTATAGAATTTTGGATTCAGACCGCATTTTTAGAATTTGGTTTTGAGTTTATTGACCTATTTTTTAAAACGTATGAGTTTTGTATTGTTATTTCTGAAATCTTATTATGCTTACTTGATTGAATTAGATTGTGTGACTTTGGACATTACTCGAAAGGGGAAGACTCAAGATTGACTTTTGGTTGAATTAAAGCAAGTGATCTCCTAAACTTTATAAAATTAGTAGAATCATGTATTTCCCTTCATTGTATGTGATGGGGAGTAATGAGAATGAGGTGATGGGTTCATTGTTCCACTTGATTAATCTTAATGAATAAAAAAGAGATTAATGAAAAAGGCAACATGTTGATTATAATGCTTGTGAATTGCAGTTTTGTGGACCATGTTTGGTTGATTTATGAAATATTTTTATGGCATTATGTAACACCTCGAAATTTGGAAAATGGATGATTTCACTTTGTAGCCACTGGTTGTGTTCTACGGATCCATTCTACGGGTCGTAGATGCTTCTAAGGACCGTAGAGTGCATCTGTAGAAAGTTCAAGTTTTGGGAAATTTAAAGTCACGGTAACTTGATGTACCATTGACAAGGAAGAGTTGTAGGATGTTATGTGGACCATAGATGTGTTCCATATAAGTAATTCAGACTTAGTGAAATTTTGAGGTAAAAATTAAGTTCTACAGTTTAGGTCTACAGACCGTAGAAAGTTATACAGGCAGTAGAAAGATCTCGTCAAAGTTGGATGAATTTTGGGTCCCAGTCACACAACCAACGGTTGATCAGTACGCTCTGTAGGAATTCCTAAGAGCCATGGGTCGCAATCGTAGGCCTGCCCGACAGTTATCTTAAAGAGTATTTAGATCTTTTCCTATGCATCTAATACCTATACTACATTTATTTTAAAGAGTATTTAGATCTTTTCCTATGTATATAATACCTATACTACATTGTTTTAACCTATAAATAAAACCATACATCTTATTTTACTCCTAAAATCTATCTATTTTCTTTCATTCCCCCAAAATCCCCGAATATCCTCTCAAGTCTTCTCTCTCAAGATCAAGGAAGAATGAGCTAAGGTTTCCAAATCAAGTCTCCTTTTTTTCACCATTGTTTTGGGCTTCAATATGAAGGTATGTAGATAGTTCATCAATGGGTTCCATTCACACATTTAGTCTAAAAGATTTCTCAAATTCTTCAATTTAATTTCCCTAAATTGATTAGGTTTTCATATAATTCTTCATGGGTTCTATTTGTATGGATTCAATTGTTTGATTTTGATCTTATTATGATTGTTTAGACTTAATTACATGCTTTACAATCAATTCAATATGAACTCATGCATGATATACAATTTTGATTATGAACCCCATAAGGGTATGAGTTTTTGAAGAAATTATGAAGTTATGATTGATATTATCATGAAAGATATGCATGATTTGTGAAAAGGATTGTCTTATGATATAGGCTGCTTTCAGATTAGCATCAACTAAATTGTAAAAAAGTTTTCTCACATTAAGAAATCGTGCTTTGGTGAAAGGTTTTCTCACACATGTGTGGTTCAAGATTTAAGGAGCTATTCTATGACGTTTTAAGCTTGGATTAGTAACTTAATTGTATTTTTCCATGTATGAATAAATGCTCATGTTTATGACTAATTCCGTTGGAATTTTACTTAGCACTGAGAGGATATTGAGATGGAGGTTCTCCCATTAGTAGAGGTCGGGTGTCTAGTAGTGTAACACCCCGTATCCTATACAGACCAGATTGCAGATTTGAGAAGCTACAGGTGCCACCTACGGGCACCACCTACAGATCGTAGGGTGACCCACGGTCCGTCCTGGTGGTTTGTGGTTCACCACCTAGAGCCCCTACCAGAAAAGCCCAAAAAAATTATTCTAAGTCCAGACCTATGCCAGGACCTACGGACCGTAGGTCAGACCACAGTCTGTGGTCCAGGGCCGTAGGTTGAACACCAGATTTCAACTCCCAGAACTCCAAAAAAATTCAGCTAAGGCACGACCCACGACCAGGACCTACGGACCGTGGTCCATGTCTGTGGATCGTGGTCTTCAGGTCCAAGCCCCAGACACCATTCGACGGACGAACAGCACGGACCGTCGGTCCTGCCACGGTCCATCGGTCGGTCCCGACAATAATTAAGTCAGGGGTCTTTTGGTCTTTTCCTTATGCGTTGGACCCCTAAAGTACGTCGTTTAACCCCTAAACTACGTAGTTTTGGTTAGTTTAAGCCTAGTAACTTAATTAGAACTCACCCTAGTCAATTCATTCTCTAAAATTTAGCAAACTCAGAGCAAAAGAGGAGAAAGAGTCGACCAGCACTAGTCCAAGAACGCAGCGAGTTTCCATCAGTTCCAGCCCCAAAATTGAAAGATTTCTCCGTGGAATTCATCACCAGGTATGTGGAATTTCACTAGTGGCTTTCTTTCGCCCATTAGGTCCCTAGAATTCAGTCAGAATCTTGATTTCCTTGATATTATCTAGACCTAGTGTTTCTTGAATGTTATAAATTATTGGGTTTTAGCTGTTAGACTGATCCAAATCAGATTATCATGTTGTTGCTCAGTTTCTTGCATGAAATTCAGAACCCTAGCTATGTAGTTCCTTTGGTTCATGAATTACACATGCTAGGCCAGCTATTTCAGTTATATATATGCTTCAGTTTACGAATGTCATATTATAAGATATGATTGTTGCATTCTCAGAGTTTGCATGTCAGAACATCGAGCTATCCATGTTTTATAGAATTCAGTCATAATGTGTTACATACATATTCAGTTGGGAGTA